>JAULBS010112177.1:0-14984 GCA_032355785.1 Symmetromphalus regularis | reverse complement strand
ACAACTGGTTTATCAAAGGCCGTGGTATGTGCTGTCCTGTCTGTGGGACAGTGCATATAAAAGATCCCTTGCTGCTTGACAGAAGGAGTAGCCTATGTGGCAGCAGCAGGTTTCCTCTAAAAGACATGTCAGATTGACCATATGTATGACGTCCAATAGATGTGCTCTAGAGGCATCGTTAAATAAAACAAACTTTGCTAAAACAGCCCATATTATTAAATGTATTTTAGGTTTAAAAGGTTTTGGGAAGATATAATAGAATTTCATTGTACATTATAATTTTTTTTCATTTCAGGAAATGGAAGAGAAGATCGAATCTCAAACAGTGAATTCAAGACACAGATATGAAATCCATGATAGAATGCCATCGTCACCTAGACACTAGCTTCACTGTTTATCATACATTATTAAATTATGAGATCTTGAGCAATGATAATGCTAATGTCTGATAACCTGTTTGTAATTCATCAAAGTTGCCTAGCCCGAATGAACCAGCTTTAACACTCGATTGGTACCAAGTGCTGTCATTTTCAGTAAAGATGTTTTCTATGTCTAAACAACTTGATTTTAATATTTGGGTACATTTAAACAATTTTGCAAGTTTAAACTTTTGAAGTTTTTTATTAGTAAACCATTTTCTTTGCTGTTTTGTTTGCCCTGTAAGTGGTAAAATGTTGATGTAAATATCGAACCAGTTCCAATTTTAAGTGCAGCTAATGTTTCTTGCCACCTCTACATGGTTTAAAAGCAACAATCTACCATAAGTGAATTTGGGTATTTCAACTTAAATGAATTGCATTTCCTTGACGATAGCAGGAACAGCTGAAAGTTGCATAATTCTCATTCATGTGTGCATTATACTCATCCTTTGAAAATCAGGGAACACAAGTCAGGTTATAATGCAATGTTATCAGATTCTTTTTTCACAAATATTTAAGCTTATTTTTTTTATATTTTTCATCAGGTTTTAATGTATTTGTACAGATTATATATATTTATTACCTTTACATGAATTGTATTTTTCATGTGTAATTGTGTTGAATGATATAATTATATATATATATACACATATATAACATAGCCAAAAACTGCCACAGTCCTTATTCCACAATAGATTGTCAATTTTTTTTATGTTGATTATTCTAAAGTGGTTTGTAGGATTTAGAGGTTAAAAGTCAAATACATTGTATTTCAATTGAAACCCGAGATCAACTGGGTTATTCTAGAAATAAATGTATGGGGGTGTTGAAAAGCACTTTTTTATATACCTGCCACCAAGCAAGCAGAGGTTTTATAACATCTATCTCTAATTTAATACAAGTGCCTTCAACCACCTCCACCTCCATATATTTGTTTTTCTATGCTACTCACCATTGTTTTGAGATGTTAACCTTTTTACATTAATCATTCTCCATTATAGAATGTAATGTTTTTATTCATTGTAATTGAGATAAAGGCATGTTTAATTGTGAGAACATTATAAATTTTAACTTCCCTTTGTTCTAAACATTAATTACATTTATCCCAGGTAAAAAAACCTTATTGCAGCTAATTTTATATGTGTTTAAGGCAGATTGTAACCAAAACCTTTGATAAGCAGATTATTGTGTGGTTTTAAATGGTTCGAGAATGATATGGAGTGAAATTTAGTTTGTGGCAAATTTCAAGGTTTTATGACCCGTGTTGCTAGACTTCAATATTCGGCACCATTCCCCAATGCCTATGTTGTTCTTTATTCCCAATTTTGGAGTAAAAATTCACAATCTGAATGTAAAAATATTCCCAATTTTTTAAATTATGTTAATACATATTTGGAAATAAATTAAAGTTCACCCATACTTTCGTCACGAGATACTTTATAGTGCTGCTGATCCAATTAATTAAATTTTAAGTTATCTTAATCAGATTATTGTTTTTCAATAAAACTGAAAATTCCCAATTGTTGGTAAAACGATGCTAAAACTCCTAAAGTCAAAGCAATGGGCATCAAGTCAAATTTCAGAAATAAAACTGAATTCAAATTCTGGTTTTAGGTTAAAAAAATAAAGTTGAATAATAAAATAAAATTTCATACCTGTTTAAAAATTCACATGTAAATTTATGAAGACTACATTTGTTGACATCAAATATTTTATGAAAATGGACACTTGATTGCTCTTAAATATTTGATATATGTTTCCATTATTCTGTTTTTCAAAACAATTTAAAATTAAATTTCTGTTTTGTGATCGATAAAAAAATTTTTTTTTATAAATGTGACAAGTAAATTTTTAAAAATATAATATATATATATATTGTATTTCACATGATCTGATAAATAAATTGATGTATTTTACTTAATTTTAGCAAAGAAAATTGTAGATGCCATAAATATTGCTACCTCCTTGTTGGTAAAGTTGTAAAATTAATGTACACAAAATGTATACAATTGTTATCTTTTGTGGTATGTCTTAATGTAATTTAAGTAGATATTATCATATAAAGAGAAAAATTCAATAAAACCAGTAAGGCATATTTACTGACAATGATATTATATTAAAATTGATGCAAAAGACGTGTACTGATAAATGTTTCCTCTTTGCATCATATCAAATTACCATTGTATATGAATTCCTATCAAGTTTGAAAGTAGGTTGTAAGATATTGATGAAAATTATCTGAAGGAAGTGTTGGGTTTCCATTTAGCTTCTTATCTGGTAATAAGAATAATGAATAAATGTAAATTTCAAAAATCTTTATATATATGTGCAACCGTTTTAGTATTTTTCGTGTGTGTTTCATTATACATATACATTAAATTAATAATTAAAACAAATTAATTAAAAAATCAAGTTTTATAATGTAATGTTACATTCATGTTTGATGAATATTCCTGAGAAATGTTTGTCCTATTTAGAATATTTTACTCTTTTCATTGATTTGTAAATATGAAATAATAATAATTGGGTTTGTGAACAAATTTATTTCCTAAATGATAGAGAAAGTAGAAAATTTCATCCATAACAAATGGTACTTAATAGTTGTTGGTAATGAATCATTTTGGTATCAGTTGAGCTTAGAAATATTTCTCAGCGATTGTTAAAATGAGTTTGTTCCTTCAAGTTTAAAAAAAATAATATGCAAGATATTAAATCGGGTATATTAAAAGTCAAAGAAAAGGGACCCTTTTGTTATATGTTAGTTATTTTTATAAAATGGAAAACAGAAAATATTCAGTGAGAAGACATATTGAATCCCAATATAGATATTGATTCTGAACATTGAAGGACAAACATTAGGTTGTATATTTGTCAAATTTAAATGTACTAAGATGGGTTAATTTTAGTAACTGATTTTTGACAGTTTTAATTAGAATGTAAAAATGTATTATTAATTTATTATTAGTTCATATTCTCAGGAAAACAAAAAAATGTGTGGTAACCATTCTAACAGGTTGGTGAAGGGATTGAATTTGGTTTGTGATTATGAGATTTGGAATGTTTTGAAACAAATACTTTTAGATAGTGTACGAGAAAACAACTAGGGAAGGAAGTATATAAAAATATTGTATACAAAGGTCCGTTTATGGAGCAAATGTTTTGGGGGGTTTTCTGTTGTGGTACTGCATGCATGCGATCAAGTTCAAAAAGATAACACTTGACCAATCCTGGTACCTTTATTTAAAAAATAAGAGTAATATGCAAAATCTACATGCCTCAATGAATTGGGAAACATGTTTACAAAATTACTATGAATAGGTTGGCATTACCAGGATCTAAATACTGACTAAAAAATATGTATGACAATTTGGTTTATCAAGTATAGGCAGAAATCTCAGAAACATTTCAAGTCAATAATTAAGAAATCACCTGGAATTGAATATCTCTGGAATTGAATATCTCTGGAATTGAATATCTTTGTGTCTCAAATGTGTAAACTTTGGGTGTTGTGTTTGGCATACACAATATTTAAATTTTGCCATTTCACTTTTCTTCTTTCGGTATGATGAATTCAAACCATAATATCAATACAGGCTTTTTGGTAATAGTTTAGCTTGTGCATCCACAAGCAATATTATTTTTGTTCATTGTGAACATTAATAATCATGGAAGAAAATATTGCTAATACACTAGTTTTGACATATAACAAGAAGTTAATCCAAAGCATTAATGAAATTGATACTTTTGGTTTGAATTTAGTAAATTCTGTTTAATGTTGGGATTATTTTAGGTACAAGAAAACTAGACCTTTGTTTCATAAAATTGAGAAAAAATAAATTTATTAGAATTCAAAAGAGAAATAATTATAAAAGCAAAAAGTTTATCAATACCTTTTATATTTTCCTGAGGAAAAAACTAGTCCCAACATTTTGGATATGAATTGGAAATAAATAATTAATTTGACATTTGCTGTTATTTGTTCACCAATTTGTCTTGAATAACAGTAGCATAATATAAAATAACCCTCACCCCACCCCCTCAATAATAACCATCAGATTAAAAAATTCAATATTTTGTCTGAAACCTGTGATAAATTTGCAGAGCCATTACAGAGGTTTACTTGAAATTAATACAGAAACTGTGGGTTGTATTGATGCTAAGGTCAAGTATATATATGGAAAGATGGGAGAAGTGAAAAGTGGGGTTCTCATTTGATCAGGAAATCTATATGGGTAAATTTTGGAAATGTTTTTGATTGCTTGCTCAAGTTTGTAATAATTTATGAAACTTAAACGCACTGCCATAATTATACATTAAGTTTCTCCAGATTTATTTTAAATTTTCATAATTATCGAAGTTGGTTGGGAGTAAACGTAAAATCGTAAGTGGTCTTTAATGTATTCTAAAGGTGGGAGTCCCTGTGGGTTAGGGTAGAGAGGTCTGTAAATAAAAGGAAGTGTTCTTAAAATATGGCATTGTTTGGTAAAAACATATTTAATTTTTATTTATTGGTGTCCTTTATGTCGAGTTGTTAGTTCCAGTAAGTTACTGTATAACTTGGAATTACTGTCAGCGGTGTATTTATCGAGACAAACCAATGTATCACTGGTGTCAACAGGTTAATATACCATTGTTTAATCCACACCATCAGTAACAATTGTTTTGTTAAGTCGGTCCATAATAATAGCAATATTTATAGACGTGTATCAGTTCAAAGTGTTAGCACATTTAAGATTTATCATAGTGCAGCACTAAGAAAGACAGACATTAATGATAATGGCTAGGCTTCATCAGTTTTCTGTGGTATATGTCATAAGAAATGTGTAGTGAGGCAGTCATGTTTTAGTGACAAATAGCAAAGTGTTGGAATAAAATATTAGCTACCATTTATGACCATTTTAATTTGTTTAGTATTTTTTTTTAAATTATTTATTATAATTTTTTACAAATTTGCACTGAAATCTTCATTTGTAGTTTTGTATAATTGTGGGTTATAGTGTGTGTTATAAATGTGAACAAGTTTTGTATGTTGATTTGAAAATGTTTCTGATTGTCGAGTAATCAGTTAACTTGGCTTCGCAATTCAAAATACAATGTGAATGTTATGTTGGTGTGTATAATTTTTCAATAATTACTGACTTTTTCTAGTTTGACAGGTTTCAAATTGTGTCAGTGTTCATGTTTAAAAGAAAAAATTCATCTCTTTCCAAAAAATGTATGCAGGACAATCAAATTAGTTTTGTACTTTTGTGAAATTTTATTAGGTGCAAATAAAAACACAGAATGTATTTAGAATTCAAACAAATCTAATTTAAGAATATTCGAAGTATGAAAATGTATTTAAGGGAGATGCCAGCTACATGTTAAGTCAAATTGAGATGTAATTTTGAAGGTGTAATACGGATAGCAGCTTTGTTTGAATGGCTCACTAGATGTTGCACAATGCAGTTGTGTATCACATACATAAGGAAGTATATTTATTGTTGCATTTGTACATTATGGTATGGCGTAATAAACAGTTTGACCTGCTCAACTTCATTCTTCAGATTTTGTTTTTCTTACCTATTGACCCAGTCTGTAAACATTTGTCATATTTAACAACTAGGATTGACAGTTCTGTGTACTAACTACAGCCTTTGGCATACTCATCAAATATTACTTGCGGTAAAAGTAAAGTTTGTTTTATTTAATGTCTCTAGAGCATTTACATTTTTATCTTATCGGATGTTGAACATCGAACATATTTGTTTAGAGGAAACCCACTGCCACCACATAGGCTACTCTTTCCAATAAGCAGCAGTGCGTCTTTTATATGCACTTTCCCAAGACAGGACAGCACATACCATGGCCGTTGATGAACTAGTTGTGGAACACTGGTTGGAAGAGAAAATAGCCCAAACTGAAATATTATAAAAGAAAACAAGTGGCTTCATTACCTGATGGACACCAGTTTGACATTGCAGCAGTACTTTACAGTACATATTTTCCCCGTTGGCTTCAGTTATCATTACACAAAAAAGTAGTTTTTCTTTAAAATAAATGCAATTGATGAATGAAATATGCACTCTTATGTTCACCAAGTGACATGGTCATAAGTTTTGTGAAATTTATACATATTTTTCAGTTATTCCTTAAAACATTGTGGATTTTTAACCTGGAATAATTACAGAAACCAATGACCATGACTTGGAATCACACTTATCATGCACTTTAAATATCCTTTGAAAAATCCATAACATATGGGTCAAAGATCAAACAAATACCAGACACCTCCCAAACTACTTCATGATCTTTTAATCTCTGAAATAAGTGTAAACTATTAATTTTGTAAGAATTATGAAGGAACATTCTATAATTATATCAACAACCTAAGTCTTTGCAGTTTATTTTCATTAAAAATGTGTGAACATAATTTTATTCTATTTGATGGTGAGGGTGGATAGTTTTATTTTCCCCATCACATTCCATGTTCCAAATCAAAATTCATGACCAAAGGATTTCCATGAACACTAATAACATTATCCTTCTTTTCTTTTTAAATGGTCATGAATCAACAACTTTTTCAGTTTTCCCATATGCATCATACTGTCAGTTTAATGCAATAACCTTTTTCATAATTAATCTTATGATTTTCCAAGTCTGCAATGCCTGTTTGAAATGTTGCAGGGTACAACAATACAAAAAGTTAGTATTTTAAATTTTTTATTCGCAAATGTGACGAGCTGGTATATACAAATCACAAATTAAATTAATATGTATACAATATGTGGCACCACTGGACACTTCAAATATTGACAAAAAGTGCACAAACAACTTTAATCCTGCCATAATTGGGAAAAAAAGATAACAAAATACAATTTAACCTACAGATGATAAACCTTGTTGCATTACACGAATAGTTGAGCATGATTAGCATTTATAAAAAAATAATTTTTACTGATGCAAGGCTGCACTAATAGGTTTCTACTGATTAATTAAACTGACTGGAAAAAATAGCCTTAAGTCACACATTCCATTTTTTATACATAATTTAGTTGACTAAAATCATTGGATGTGAAACTGGCTAAAGATTTTAGCAGGTTGTTGAATGACTAAATATACTTTAGGAACAAAGGAAACTCAGCTAACTAATCATTAAACAAACATACTGACATACAATGAATATGAGGCATGCTATACAAAATGGTTATTCTGGGTCAGCTTTTTACTTCATTTCTTTTTGTTTTGTAAATACTTCACCTGTTCTGTGTAGTGGTGGTGGTGGGTTTTAACGTCCTACACATGGCCATGGGAGGAGCAGCCATTTGTGTACAGAGGAATGGATGCAATGTATATACATTTTTTTTTTAATTCCTCAGATAAGACTTCATCAACCTTTTTGAAACTTGAAATAAAAATTAAAATATATTTCTTCATAGTTAAAAGAGATACTGATGATAAAAAAAAAATACATGTAAAAAATGTTTTTGTTAATTTATTAACAAAAACTGTTTCTTATAAACTAAATTGTCACACTGAACATGTAAAATTATTTCACAATTTGATCAGAGGTACAATAGCTCATTAGATCTATCTTCACTTTTCCAAAACAGAAAATATGACACTTAACTTGTAGCTCTATGTTCTCAACACTTAACTTGTAGCTCTATATTCCCAACACTTAGGTGGTAGCTTTATATTCTCAACACTTAACTAATAGCTTTATATTCCCAACACTTAACTAATAGCTTTATATTCTCAACACTTAACTAATAGCTTTATATTCTCAACACTTAACAAATAGCATTATAATAAAAAAAATTATTAAAAAAGAAAAGGTAAAATTCCCCAATTTTTCTGTAGAAATTGTATTTTAAATGCCTATACAGTCCTATTTCTAGCCAAGTGTAGGCATCCTATGCAGCATGTTGTAAATTCACACTTGAAAACGATAACTTCATGTGGACAGTAAAACAATTTCAACATTAAACAGATACATATAGGTTAAACAAAATACCATTCACGTCACTCTTCCCCTGTTATGAGTCACACATTTCTCTCTTTAACAGGTACAGGCATAAAAAAGTTCTCTTTCTCAACAGCCACACAAAACTTTCTTGTACAGGTAGACAAAATTCTGTTTTTAACAGGCACTAAAAGTGTTCTTTTTAACAAACACACAAAAGTTCTGTTTTCAACCAGTGGTGCAACTGCATTTAAGTGCTTTTATGTTCATCAGAAAACCATTGACTACTTGGAAGGGTATCGCTCCACAATCATGACATGCCCCTGAAACAAATAAATTTTTTTTAAATTCAAACAATCATTGTAATTTACCATAAACCATTTACACTGTTATAACAACACTTTTTCACTTCAGTGGCTATTAATCAGCCCAATATATTGGAATTTTAATGGGGATGTTGGTATTCCCCTAACAACCCTCACTTTTAAATCAATTGGATAAGACATTCTTTTAACAAAGAATATATTTGTATATATACAAAAATTATTCTGAAATTAAATTATGTTCATCTCTCTTCAAAGCAATCAAAGGTAAATTAAATACTTACAAAAAGTAAAGTTTGTTTTATTTAACGCCTCTGGAGTACATTGATTTTTATCTCATCATTGGCTATTGGATGTCAAAAGTGGTCATTCTAACATATTTCTTTAGAAAAAATGCAGCCACATATGCTACTCTTTCCAATAAGCAGCAAGGGGTCTTTTATATGTACTTTCCCACAGACAGGACAGCACATACCATGTCTTTGATGAATCAGATGTGGACCCAAACTGCAAATAGCCCAAACTGCAAATGGGTCAACTGAGAAGGATCAATCTGATGATTAAATACTTACAAGTCCACCAGATGCACAAGCTGCTACAAGCGCAAACTGTCCATCTTCCTTTCTGAGGCGATTAGCAGCTGTCGTAACCAACCGGACTCCTGTTGCTCCAAATGGGTGGCCAATGGAGAGGGACCCACCCCAAGTATTTATCTTTTCTATGGGTGGAGCTCCAAACTGAACAAAGAAAACAAAATTGCAGTCATAGAATATTAATGTGTAATAGAGCTAAACATACACAAACTTCAGACATTCTAAACATTTATTAAAAATATACTAGATCAATATTAAATTATTTATCTTACCTTGCTTTGTCTTCCCATGTAGTTTTTGGCAAAAAAGTCAGAATCCAAAGCTTTAAAATTTGCAAGAAGCTGACCCTAGAAAATAAAGACATTTTGATGAATAAAATGCTAATACTTTTATACAGTATATATATATATATATATGAAGGTAAGAATATGGTGTTGAATGTTGGCTCCGACAATAAATACAAATGACCAATCATGGTAAACAGATTTTTTTTTACACATTTCTAGACCGCAATTTGTGCACCAAAACAAAAGTCCTACAAACTCTAAAATAATATTAATTTGTTCATACCTTTATTTAATTTTATTGTTTTGTTATGTTTTAAAGTAAAAATATTTGATAAAAATGAGATACCTCTCAAACTTACTTCTCTCAAAATTATTCCACTATTGGGGAATTCAGCAGTCTAAAGATTAATATAGAGGAGTGCAGAAATTATCAGTCTGCTTGCCTAATACTAACAGATGAGTTACAAAATATAATCACCAGTCTGACTGTTGACATCTTTCTAACTGATTGTTCTTTTTATTTAAACTTTATTACATTCTGTCCATTTTAAATTACTATCATTGTAAAGCAGACTAATGAAATACGTGTATATTCAGGGTTTAAGCTGGATCATATTTTTTTTTATCAATTTAGCTAATTTGGTCAGAAATATTGTAGCCAAATTCAGTTTCTGTTAACCAACTGAACTGAACAAATATTGGCAGAGATGAAATCATCCAAAATGTACCTAATGAATCATAAGTAAAGGAAAAGGTAGAGTTTTTTCAAACGACAACAAAGCTACAGAGTTAGAAGTTGTATTTAGATGGTTCGCTGACCAATTAAAGGTGGGAATTACACAAGTAACAAGGAAGTAGAGAGTCAAAACAGTGGCAGATCGAAAGTGACACACGATTTTCAAATTAACTGTTTGACAATTTCACAATCCAGTGCATTTGCCAAATTCCATTTAATTCGTACTGGGTGAATTGGCAAATGACAACTTAAACCCCGTATATTCCATTTCCTGACAACTGATATTTTTATTAAGTTATGTATGTTTTGGAATGGGGGGAGAAAGAATCCCATAACAAACTTACAGCAAATGCTTCATGATATTCGAATACACTGATGTCAGAATATTTCAGACCAGTCTTTTCAAGGATTCGTGGTGTCCCATATGCTGGACTGCAACATTTAAAAAAAACAATTATTACATATATAATTCATAATGATATAAATGCTTTAAACAAAAACAGGAAATACAATTTGACATATACAGATTATAGAAATAATACTTATTTTTGAAAGGCTAATATAGAGAAAAAAAAAGATTTTAGAAAGATCTTACAGTCGAAAAAAAAAGAAGAATCAAAACATTATTTATTTAAGTTCAGAGGTGTATGGCCTTCCACACATCATAGTTGTTTCAACTTAAAAAATATAAGATATACTTTCATAACAAATTTTGGTATTAAGTTGATGAAAAACAACAAAACGATACATCATGAGTCTAATCCTAAAATTAGTTATATTATACAACCCCTGAACAATCAAAATTTGCACCAGCCCCTGATGGTGCAGTGGTGACGCTATCGCATTCTCTATTGATAGGTACTAGGATCAAATCTCAGTTGAGGCAAGGGATTTTTTAATAACAGTATTGGCCCCAACCCAGAGTGCTCACTCTGCATGGCTCAACAGATAGGTGTAAACCACTTTCATCAACCAGTGATAAAGTGGCATACTACTGGTTTATCAATTATTTTTGAGGTAGCAGGTTTTGTCTCCTACTAACACTAACTTCTTTCCTGGACAGACACCACAGGAAGCTGAATGGTATGCCTAGGACAGTGTGCTTTAACTTTAATTGGATAGAAGCACAAAAAACAAGGAAAACCAATCATCAAAATTTGTATACTAAAATAAAAGAAAAGCCATTGTTTTTATCAAATGTTAATGAACAAACCAATGTGGTATATAGAGATAAGACAAGTCCAATATCTCAACCTCTGAAATTGCCTGTGACAATTGGCAATGCCAAAGAGATTGTTTGCCACTGACTAAATACATTTTTTCTTCATATTATTAAAAATAAAGTTACTTTATGCTAAAATTGCTGTGGAAAATACCACGGGCACCATTTCTCCACACAATTCATTTTGGTGTGGACATTTGCTTAATTGCTAGGGTTGTATCTGCCATTTACTTCGTTAAAAAAAAAAAGTACATTTATAAAAATATTTACCTCAGGAGAAGCTGGTCAGTGGGATCTTGAGCCACATATATGAAATCTCGCAAGTATGCAATGGGTTTCATTCCCATCTCCAGCGCCTTCTCTTCCGACATAAGCAAACAAGCTGAGGCACCATCAGTCTGACAATATTGTTCAATGTATATTACTATTCAAACTGTACATCCAACAGTTTCATATATTATAATGCTAGGAAAACAATAACACACAATCTATGTTAATAGTTAAATATTTGTCTAAATAACGATTCGGTACTGATTATACCTTGAGATTTTATAACTAATAAACAAGAAAAAATTAACGAACTAAATAAATAAATCAATAATTAAATAGATTAATTTCCTGCAGTGATTATGCCACACCTCAGGTTTAATAAATGAAGACTTCAGCTTTTTTAAATATAAACATCAGAAAAGATTAATTTCCTGCATTAACTGTGTCCTGAGGTTTAATAAATGCTGGTTTCAGCTTGTTAAACATAAATACAAGAAAAGATGAATTGGCAGCAGTAATGATGCCAAGAGATTTAATAAATGAAAACCTGAGCTTGTTAAATATAAATATCAGAAAAGATGAATTGGCTGCAGTAATGATGCCAAGAGATTTAATAAATGAAAACTTGAGCTTGTTAAATATAAATACAATAAAACATCAATTGGCTGCAGTAATAATGCCAAGAGATTTAATAAATGAAAACCTGAGCTTGTTAAATATAAATATCAGAAAAGATGAATCGGCAGCAGTAATGATGCCAAGAGATTTAATAAATGAAAACTTGAGCTTGTTAAATATAAATACCAGAAAAGACGAACTGGCTGCAGTAATGATGCCAAGAGATTTAATAAATGAAAACTTTAACTTGTTAAATATAAATACCAGAAATGACGAATTGGCTGTGGTAATAATGCCAAGAGATTTAATAAATGAAAACTTGAACTTGTTAAATATAAATACCAGAAAAGATGAATTGGCTGCGGTAACTGTGCCATGAGGTTTAATAAAAGCAGGCTTCAGTTTTGCCATCTTCTCTAGGGAAGAAACCCTCACACCATTGTCAATAACAACAGGTTCTGCTACACCTGGAAGAGGAAACTGATTATGAGATATCATAACTTAGCACTAGCCGATTTTTTACATCATAGAGTATGACAAGATGCAAACGGTCAATTACTAGCCAGATCTAGCTCAGATTACAATTTTCAATTCACACACATAAATGAGATTAAAATTTAGTTGCCATTTATTTTTAACTCTTGCTAGTAATGGAAAACCCAAGCTGTTTAAGTGACATGTGAAGTGATGTTACCAAAATTTAACTGTTTCCAAACGGCAACTGAGAAATGAATATGGGATTATTAAAGATAGGGAAAAAACCAATTTAATCTCTAATTAGGTCACTGTATTTAAAAAGGACTTCCGTCTTACTGTCATTTACAGTGTATATTATTTTATTTACAAATTGTAGTCAAAACTAAATAAATGTCATTTTCTGAAAGAAGAACGGATATAGCTTTAAGTCAGTTACATCTAAACAATTTACCTGGAACTTTGTAGGCAAATCTGTCCTTCAGGAGACCCTTGTCAGATGCTTCTTGTGACAGTGTGTGAGAACGCAAAGCAAATTCATCCTGAAATTAAACCACACAAACATTTTATATTTAGCCTGATTTCTCTGAAGGAATATTTACTATACATTTACTTTTTATTTTTAAAACAATATATCTAACAGTCTAATATGATAGAAATATCATATGTGTGCCTGTCAAAAAGAGTCCCACACTAAAACTGAATATCTTCCATTAGTAAAAGCATTTGTTTCATAAAATCGATGAGTTGCAAATAAAAGTGAGATTGTATCCATTTTATTATAATATGCAGCACTCTTCGTTTTTTATTTATTTTCTTGTTTTACCAAACTCTTTTATTCTACAAAATAGTCATGTGTTCCCAAACGATTATAGTTCTTATTTCCTAATATCAGCTAGATGTGATGAATGTAATTAAACTTATCTCACTTGCATTTAGTGCAGTTTTTCATTTGGTCAAGTACATTAGGTGAATTATTTTATTCAAGTTCAATCTATTTTGCCTCTTACCTGTTCTTCTCTCGATATACGAAATGCTGAAGCCAATCTATCACCAGAATGACCCATTGATTCTCCAGACGAAAATTCTGAAACAGCTGGCAACTGTAAAACAATATAGACAGGTTAAAATATCAATAAACAACATGATTATCATTACAACAGTTATAACGTGTATTATTTCTGCTTTATTTTCTTTACTTTGTTATCTCAGGTTTCTTAATGTTTCTGAATATATTTTTTCTATCAATTTAAGAGCTTTGTTGTCCTAATATGAAATTATAATTAATTCAATAACAACGTTTTTCATCCAATGAAGAACAGCAAAACATTAATTTTGTACTTGTACAGAAACATAAGAGCCTGGTGGTCCAGCGGTAGAACATTGGACTCTCAAGCTGATGACACTGGTTCAAAACTCTTTGGAGGCTTTCTCACACCTGACTACGTGTCAGAATAACCAAATCTTTGACTTCCAATAGCCGATGATTAATAAATCAATGTGTTCTATTATTAAGAAACATAACAAAAATGAACAATCTGGAACATTTACAAACACAAATTTATCTAATAAATATTATTTTAAACTGAAATATTTCTACTGAATGTCAAGATCTAAAACAAATCAATTTTGTACAATATTTTCTTATAAATACTGTTAGTAACTATTTCCTGCATAAGTACAATTATTTTTCAGAGTTGGATTTACATATTGCAACAAACAATACAATGTTCAAAGACAATATCCTCAATGATTATATAGAGGATATTAAATGATTAACAAGGAACACAAATATGATAATGGCAACTTGTTTAATATTCTATTTATTAACCCAAACAACTTTAATCGTTCTATTCTTTAAGCTTTCTAATTGCGCAACAGTTTAGAGAAACGCTATCCTATAACATTATGGATGATGTTATGTTGTACTTTTTCTAGTTTTAATGACGTCATTTGCACTTTTACAAAAGTATAATGACGTCATATTTAGTACAGGCAAGCTTGCTGGTCATAATGGCTGGAGAGACCCAATGAAATGCCTTGTTAAACCAATGTATAATAATGCTCACTGAGAAATTATGAAAAATAATTCCCAGT
>JAULBS010112166.1:0-14989 GCA_032355785.1 Symmetromphalus regularis | reverse complement strand
CATTAATGAGGTAAGTTATATATTTTGTTTTTAATTCGTCAAAAACCATGTTCCAAGTAGTGCAAACAGACTATAGTTTTCTAAAATATTCTGATGGATTCCCAATTTGAAAATATATTATTAAGTTATCTAAGTATCATACATAAGTATAATTTATAACTAATGGAGAACGAATCTACAGAAATGTGTCTTTTTCCACATCATGGTTATTTTTTTTTTTTTTTTTAACTTAGAACGAGTTCTGGCACTAAACGAAAATACAATACTTTAAGATAAAAAGGCAAACACATCATTAAATTAGTCATTTTGAAAAATAACAAACCTATTTGGAGTCCATAAGCGTGCTGTCATATCTCTAGATCCGGAAACAATTCCGCTATCTGGAATAACAGCAGGAGCAACAGCACGAACATCTTTTCCATGGCCAGGAATGTTACAACGCAACTTGTAGGGCGCCGCCATTGTTGTTTGGTCTAAAGGTAATACCCCTATTGTTGGACGTTCGATAGGTTGGTGTTTATTCTGTAATAATAAAATATATTTTAAATTTAAAAATTTCTCTTTTATAAGGATAACTCAGATGCCTCGTTAAATTAAATTAGTAATGACACGGCTAAGAGGTAACGGAAACCTGTTTTCCAGCATATTAATTACTTTCAGAAGTAATATTGAAAAATTAAATAGAGACATCTATGAAAAAAAACCATATCCTAGTATTTAAAACGGCGCTTTGACAGACTGATGCACCACAGTTTTAACACGAGAGTAATCAGGATTGTATTCCTAAAAATAATTTTAGGGGCATCTGGTCTCCAAATAATCCTACATTTTTTTGGTTATTTTTATGGCATATAATTAAGTACACCATTGAACAAATGTTTCCTAATGTTCCACTACTTCACGCAAAGTCTGCCCTCACCAACTATATTATCTGTTCCACCACCAATAATGATGAGGGCAGATGTCTCGCTCACCTTCAGTCATTTGCTACATACTTTGTTTCAATATTCAATATAAAATATTGTTTAACTTTAAGTAACGAATTTTAGCCTTACTGTAGTTTTCCTAAGTTCCAAAGTATTAGCTATCAAAAACAGTATATATAAATGATTTAATTGATAAGTTATGTTTCACTAAACTACTATTTTGAAAACATTAAAAAAAAAATCCAACTCTAACCAGTTCAAAATTGGGCAGTCACTACTCACTAGTACTCACTAGTACGTGTATCACACGAAGCTTACAACATTCGGCTATTTTCATAAGCTGAAAAGAAAATGTTACATGACTTTTAGATCAAATTCTATGTTACCGGAAGTTAAGTTGTTCTCAAAGCGCTCATTTTAAGAAATAAAACATAAATTTGTGACAATGTTACGTTAAATAATTAATTTGGCTTGAGATTCTTTATAATTCAAAAGAATGTAAAGACAGTTTAAAAAAAAACACGTAAGCTTTAAATATTTGCAAGTGATACAACGCTATTGTAAAACAAGACAGTTTTCAAAAAAACCTCCAAGTTGTGTTGTAAGACCGGAAGCCAAGAATGGAGTGAAGATTTTTGGGGGGTTGGAGGGTGGGGGTGGCGTGGTTATATAACAGTAGACGAGTGGAACTGAATATGATTTATAAGGAAAATAAAGCATGTATTTTATCTTTAAGATATTGGCATCTGTACTTTTAAAACAAAGAGAATAGATGTTAAAACATTATTAATATGTCATATATGATGACTTTAAAAAAAACGTCTATGATAAACATTGAAATTTTCTCAAAATGTTTTTTGGTAAAGATTGGGTTAAAAAGAATATTTAGTCTTTTAGTTCGAATAATAATTATAAATTAATGTATATTTTTAACGGAACTGGTTGTGACATTTCAAGGTTTTGTTTTATCGAAAATATTCTAAATTTTGTTAAGTTGGCTACACATACACCCTACCCCCAAAACCCCCCAACAACAACATAAAAAAATGGCTTGCCTGTAAAATGAGCATGATGATGTTTGTGTTGAATTAAAGTTATCACAGATACTATGTTTTATCTTAAACTAGCATTGTAGCAATGTAAACTTCTATTTCAAAAAAAGAAAGTACCAGGGTAAGGGCGACATGTATTTAAATCTGTGGTGTATAAAATGAATGAAACACTTTATATAGTAGTTATAATAGTTCATTGTAGCTATGGTTATCATGGTCGCCTGTGGGATTTGATTTGGTGAAATGCACTCTTCGGTGGCACTGTGTAGTACATGCATATCACTTAAGATTTTGTATCTAAGTATATATACATACAAGTCATTATCATTATTTACTTTTGGTTGTATGGTTAACACTTTTACTTATAAAATTCATGTTACAATTACAAAATGTTTGACATTTCAGAGACGCTGGAACAAAATTCATATTTGGGCAGGGGAGGGGGGACTGCTCCCGGTTCTGAACATCTGAATTTGCCAGTGAATAATTTTATAATAAATAAGAACATATTTATTGGAATTATTGGGAGGGGCAGTAGACCCACATCCCTCTCCCCTCCCACCAGCTCCTTCGCCTCCTGCATTCAATAGCCAATAATTATTAGTAAATCAGTGTGCTGTAGTGGTGTCATTAAAAACAAAAAAGACATACAGAACAAAACAAAAACAATTAAAATGTTGGCTGTATTTTCAGGTTAACAGATTGGTCAGCCATGTCAACTGATGATGGAGATGAACACAGTGGCAGGATTGGTCGGGTCAGTTAAAAGTTTAGAAAATATTTTTGTTATGTTAATTGAGTTTCTCTTAAGATTTCTTTGTTTCTGAACTTCTGCACATTGCCATAATTTCTCAATGATAGCTGACAAATGACAGTATTTTAAAAGTTATTTTAACAAGTTATGCTAGAAACAATGATTTTTAAGATACTTATTTTAATACTGAATAACTGGGTCAAGAAATGTTAGTTTGGAACATTCAGATTTTTCAACACCATTGTTATCTGAACAAAACAGCTTGAAGGTAAATTAATATATACATTATGAACATATGCAGGATGTGCACATTGGGTCAAGTCATGCCACATTCCTTTATGGAAATAAGGTTTTCCCAGCATCGATAGAAACAGTCGAGGATAACTGAATGGTCATTATCATTGGAAGTTCCAATAAAACAAATTGGCCAAAGTGTTTTGTAATGCTTTTTATGGTAGTCTCCATAATTCCCTTGAATGTAACAGCTGGTTACAAGAAAACCAGTCATCTGAATTGTTATCATAGCTAATTTTCTGCAGTTTTACAAATATTACATTATGGATATTCTGACAGAATACTATATATATGCATAGAATTTGGGTCACCAGCAGAGCAAATCAAGGTATGGTTTGACTCACCAGACATTGTTTTCACTTGCCAGTTGGACCATAAAATGAATGCCCTGTATATGTGTAAATAGAAATCCTTTTTTTTTTGTTTCAGGTTCGAAAAAAGTCTGCAAAAGTTTTGGAAATGGAGGAGTTTGAAGAGGCTGAGAAAAAACACTTTACAAAGAAAGGGACAACTGAAAGTCCTAAATTAGTCAAAGGTGTTACTACACCTCCTCTAGAAGCAACCCCAACAAATCCAAAGAAAATGAAGATGAGAGAGTCTGATGAATCTCCCGATATTGATCTACAACATGAGGTACAGTCTGTGGAAAAACACACTCCACCAGCACTAGTTGTTACTTTACCAACATCACCCATTGGAACATCACCTTTCATGGGATCTCCTACAAGTATTGGATCTCCTCCTACAAGTATTGGATCTCCTCCTCCAAGCACTGGAACACCTAGTACAACCAAAAAAGGTTTGCATTTAAAACCAGTAACCCCATCACCCACTGTGTCATCACCAACAAAGAAAATGCCAAACTCTCCTATAGCAGTACACACATCTCCACAAGCAGGTTCATCTCCCCAGAGTGGCACTTCTCCACAGGGAAGTGTCATCAAGCTTCTTCTCAGCTCCCCAGCTGTTCCAACTACCCCTTCTGTCAGTACTAAAGCTGTTACTAAAACCTCACCACATATGGAACAGACAGCATCATCTGATACTCCAAGCAAGAAAACTAAATCTAAAATTATCATAAAACCAGGACCTGATCCTGCAGAAGAGATTGCAAAGTCTGCACATGATTCGGATTCTGACAAGAAAATGACTTTGTCAACTAGTGCTAGTTCACCAGTGCAAACTGCTGGCATACCACAAGCAAAGGTTCTCTCTCTTGCTGCAGACAACAAAGAAGGTCTGAAAATGAAACTGATTTTGTCAGGAAAGGCAAAGACACATCCACCATCACTGTTTACTCCAAAGACTGTTGCTTCTTTTGGTGCTGCTCTTGAGTCTGTTGATGAAATGGGACCTGGTGTGAATCCAGTTAAAAAAGTGAAGAAGAAGAAGCCAGCAAAGAGTGCACACTCTGTTATTGACTCTATGCCAAATCTAGCAGCACTAGTTACTTCAGGAGTAGCAGCCAAAGAGGCATCCCCTAAGAAAAAGACTAAATCTGCAAAGCTGTCTAACACAATTTCTTCTATGTTGAATTCTAATATGTCTGAGAATCCTGCTAGTTCCACTGCTACAATGGACAGTTCCATGGAAGTGGAGGAGGAGTCTAATCTGGTAATTGCTGATGAAGAAGTGAAACCAAAATTTCCAAAGAAGCGTGGTCTTTTGCCCACTGGAAGCCGTCCAAAGAAGAAGCAGAAATTGATACCGAAAGTTGAGTTGCCAGGTATAAATAGGTGCATTAGTTACAAAATATATAAATAGAGTATTAATTTGCATTTTGTTTTTAATCAGGCCAGTAAATGAGGATTTTAGCTTGTTTTTATTTTTGTTTCCGTTTTGATATAAAGAACATTTATCACAATTATCAGATAAAAGATGGAAGGGGCATTTCAAACGAAGATATATTTATAATTGTTTTTCCTTAAATTTAATAAAAACTGATAATGTGAAAACTAATGTTGACATTCATTTGAAGAAAATAGAGATAATATTATGTAATTGTTTTGTTTTCTTTGGCACAATGAAAGTAGAAAGACTAAAAACAGGAATTGTGGACGTTGTCAAAATATTGTTTTTAGATAAAATGTAGTGAAACAATTATTTTTATTATATAATTTAAAAGTAATGTGTTTTTATTTAGAAATTCCACAGCCAGATGGTGATCTTGCCGCTCTCGCAGCTAATGTTAAAAATACTATTGCCAAAAAACTGAAAAAGAAGAAAATGACTGATGAGCATGGGGAATCAACTGCAGATGGTGATCCAAACAAAGCTAAGTCCCGTGTAAGTACTGAAATGTATATAAGCAATAGCAGTATGTTTTCACCTTGTACATGAATAGGGCCATTCATCCATTATGGTACACTCAGGGCAAGGAAGGGGGTGTTACAGAAAGTCTTATGTTTTTATTCAAAATGCATTTTGAGAAATGTGGTGGAGGGAGGGCAGGAGATCTGTGGGGAGAAAAACAATTGGTTTGTTTCTCATAAACTATGTTTATTGCTAAACACAATATTTTCTTTTCAGAAACGCAAAAGACCACCAACAGCTTACACACTGTATTGCAATGCCAACAGAAATAAGCTTGTGGCAGATAATCCAGGAATTGGTGAGTTGATGGGTGGATATAATAAACATGAATAATAGTGACAAAAAATAAAATAAAATTATGTTGTAAAGGCAAATATTCATGTTTGGAAAACTGGATTTTGATATAAGATAGTGCGTGATGAGGAAAAAAGTTGACAGAAGTCTCTTAGGTTTGTAGAAATTACACTAGTAGCAAATACCTTAAAAACAGCTTAGATTAATTTAATTGAGCAAATTGGTGATTCCCAATCAAAATTGTGATAACACATGAATAATAGCTAATTTTAACAAGATTATTTTATCTCAGATAACTCTAAGCACTGGCAGATAATTATTTTAATATCAATAATTAGAATTTTTTTTTTTTTTTTAATATTTAAATACATATAATTAGATTTATGGTATGTTAAACATTTTAAGCACATTAATCATTTTTGGTGCGGTGGGTGTTGGGGTATGATTCTTAAAATTATTACTGTTTGTATGAGTAGGTAAATGTTGATAATTATGAATAACTCCTTACAATATTTGTATATATATAAAACATTTAAACTTTGCATCAGTGTTTGTGGTTATTTTTATGTAAAAGTTTTAATTTTGTAATGGTAGATTTTGCACAGATCAGCAGACGTCTTGGAGAGATGTGGCAACTTCTGTCTAAAAAGGAGAAAATGGTGAGTAATGTAGTAAAAACCATTCTGACAGATATTAATAATGACACATTTTTTATTTTATGTTATCATTTAATAATATAAAACACTAATTATTTTATTTATTATTTTTCTTTTTTTCTTTCATTGTTTCTTCAAGTATAGTCTGAATTATATTTATTATGACAACATAACTTTAAACTACACCTTGTTATTGCATTACATAATATCAGTTCATTTTGATTGATATCAGTAGTGTACAGTAGTTAAATCATGTTAATTGTGAATTAATATTTTATTTTTTATTTACTTTTTTATTTACATCAAATAGTAGATTTTGCTTTTTTGGTAGTGCAAATTGTGAGAATTGATACCCTTTGAAATACTATTATATATTTTTTCCTTTTTCTAACCAGTGTTCCTCTGAAGTTATGATACGTGTTGTCCTGTTGTGGAAAGTTCATATAAAAAAACTCTGGTCATTAGTTTCTCTCACAAGCATGGCTTATCTATTGAGTTTAGATATTGCTATTGCTAGATATAAGGAACAAATTGTTTTTCCTACAAAGTGAACTATATTTTGCTTAAAGAGATTTAATATATTTAGTTTTACACAGACACACCATATTTATATATTTTAATCTTGTATCCAGTCTTGGAAGAGGAAAGCTAAGAAGTTAGCGGGAAAAGGTTCCACTTTGATTAGTACTGGCAAGACTAATAAACTGAGTTCACAGAAGACTGGTGTCAAATCAATGGGTCCGTCTCCTGCAGTGACTGTTGTTGCCAAACCTGTATCCCAGGTGACGCACAGGCCGGGAGCCAAAGTCGGTCCAGAACCACCATTTAGCCCAGTCAAGGTAACATGTCAGATATTTAGTTTTTATCTTTAAGTACAATCAGTTGGTCTTCTAGTAACATTACATGTTTGCTGGCTGGAAATTAACACAGAAAATGTCGTACATGTTTATAGGTATAAACTAATTATTTTCATAATATTTTTTAATACATATTTTGTGTATGTAAATTATGCAGCAATGCATTGATAGTGTGATACAATCTATATTCTTACATATATGCATTCATTGTCAAAATCGAGTGGGATGTAACTCAAACGGTAGCATGTACACTTGTGAAGAGCTCATTCATCTAATCGATCCTTATCATTGGACCCATTTGCAGTTTGGGCTATTTTCTGTGACAGCCAGTGGTCCACAGACAGTGCATACAAAAAAAACCTTGCTGCTTATTGGAAAAAGTTGCCTCTGTGATGGCAGTGGGTTTCCTCTAAAAATAAATATGTCAGAATGACCATATGATTGATGTTCAATAGCCAATGATAAGATAAAAATCAATGCTTTAGAGATGTCATTAAATAAAACAAACTTTAATTTACTTTCATTGTTAATATTTGCAAAAAGCTTACATTAATTTTATTTTTATCTAGGGTCTTGGAACAGACCCAATTGATGTTGCTGCACATCTTAAACTTCTTGGTGATTCTTTGAGCCTTATTGGCACCAGACTACGAGAACATAAGGTTGGTGACATAATATACTAACTAAAATTGGTATGCAAATTATAAAAACCCATTAGAAAAAAAGAAGAAAATTATTAAGTATCATGAAATGTTCCAGCATTTAATTTATTACAGCATTCAGGGGTTGAAAAAAAACTGCCTGACACCTGTGGCAGTTGAAATATGATGGTTGAGCAACTACTATACAAGATCTAATTTGCTTTATCAAGTAATATTTGAAATAATTTAATGAAATTATAAATTAACATGGCATCCCACTGTCTTATGTAATAATTTCTTGGAATGTGAGATGAAATAAGAGGTGTAGTGTTACTAATTCTGGTTTCCTAGTCACGGTTTTGATAGTTTGAAAGTCAAGTGTTTACAGCAAACATTAATTTGTGATGCAGTTTTTGAAATGTGTTATAATCCCCGAGGAGCAACCCTTAAGAGTCACTGTTTATGATAATGTCAGCAATATGTTTGTTGATGATCCATTTATTGTTCTTAAACCAGTTTTGTTCAGACTAAACGTATCTGAAAGTAAATCATTAGAATTAACAGATTTATTTGCATTTTTAGTATTGCAGTATATTTTGTTAGTGTTGGCTTGTTGATGCTGTCATTAGCAAAAATACTTTTATAGTTATGTCTTGCCATGCTAAGCTATTTTGTTGTTAGTATTTAATATTCATGTCAATGTCTTATTACACTGTAGCATGGAATTATCAATAGTTTAACTCAATAATCTAATATTTTGAGTTATCACCTTGGCAGGATATTTGGCATATGACTAATTCTATGGATTTTTACTTTTTTCAGGGCTTGATAGCTGTGCAGGGAAGTATGTCTGTTCTGCTCGACTCTTTGTTGTGTTCTTTTGCTCCCTTGTTGTGTTTAACTGCTCAGCTCCCTGAGACAAATGGCTGTTCAGCAGAACTCCACGCAAAAACTCTGGACAACATTGCCTATGTAATGCCAGGCTTATGAAGAGCAGCTTAACTCATACCATGATTAAAACATCGTCATCTAATACACTGAAAATATAGCATCATTACCTGTATATAGATGTTAGGCATGTGAAGACATGCTGTATGTCCATGTTTGGACCTTTGGGAACTGAAACTATTACATGTACTGTGGCGTTTATATTGCTTTTGTGGCAGTGCTTGTGTTGTTATCACCAATTAGTTGTGGTATTAACATACAGTATATATACAAATTACAATATACGGTGTTCAGCCACATTCAACATGTTATAGAGAATGATTACATCAACTGATAATTGATATACATGATAATTTGTACTGGTCAGTCATTAGGTCATGTTAAATCTGAATGGGTAAAACATTGAAAGATTTTTGATGTTATTCATTAATGTAAAATGTGACATGTTAGCATTTTGTTTTTGCATAACGAACACTTTTATGTTAATCTTTCACTCCCTGTCATCACTTACGCATGCAAATGGCAGCTGATTGAAGGCACGTGAAACTGTCATAAACTATGTAAATAAAGATTCTCATTTTCAGCTGTTCATTATAGTTTTTATTTGTTTCTGTTTTGTTTGTTGTTGACCATGCATAGTCATCTACCATTGGCAGAATTCTTCATGGAGGAAATGTCACAGCTTTAAGTAACTTAGTGTACAAGTATTTGTATGGTAACAAGAATGAATAAACTGTTTCATATTATCATCACTGTGTTGGAGTGTCTTGTAAACATTGATTTTCTTTAAGAATTTGTAGCAGTATTTTTATGATAAAAATTCATCTTTTTAGTGGTTTGAAAAGACCAAATGAAAAAGATTAGAAAGGTTTAATATGAGAAGACTTCATTATGCCTATATGTTTATTTGTCATTAGATTGGGTGTTTCAGTAGGAAGTTCAAAACAAGATATTTTTAAATGGCTGTATTAAATAGGTGCATTGGAACGAAATTCATATTGGTGGGTGGGGGTGGGGTGCTCCCGTTTCTGAACATCAGAATTTGCTGGTGAATAATTCAACAATGAATGAGAAACATATTTATGGGAACTATTGGTGAAGCCCTCCGATTTCAACGCCCATGATTAAATCTATCGTTTAGTAGTTTTATGAAAGTATCCTGTAATATCTGATATTTACAGTAAAAGGTATATATTATTTTTAACTGTTCCATTATTGTTATCTTTATTGTTATTCTTTTAACATTAGACATATATTGAATGTTTAAAACTAGCCAATCTATGCAATTTTGTATTGAACGTTTGTGTCCTTTTTTTTTTCAATTGTTTCATACCAAAGATTAAAAGAATTTTTTTTAATTGCATTATGATGTTTCGTTGATCGAGGAATTCTTTTTTTTCCTTCTTTTTTAATATATATTTTTAATTGTAAATACTACTGTCATGTTGAAGCTTCAGTGTAAGTTTTTGTTTAGAAAATACCAGCGTTCACTGTGTTTTTTTATTATATGTGGCCTTTATACAGATTACAAGGAGTGCCTGACTGATAGCTGCTCCCCTGCTTGTGACGTTTTAGTGTCTATATATAAATTACCAATATTTTAATGTATTCAGGAACTTGTAAATAAACAAACGCTGTCCGCCCCACGCACCTGTTATCTGGTCTATCACAGTGGGTACAGGACAGGTGGTCGCAGCGAGTCTGATATAACTGGCCTTATTTTCTATCCTGAAAGACAAAAGAAAGTTCCATGCATATTAGAAATTTATGGTAGGGTTGTTATACATATTTTCGTGTTTATATCCAATTAAGGTTAAGCTTTCTTTGTCCAGGAGAGGTTAGTGTAAAGAGAGACGAAACCTGTTGCCACTACACTAATGTGGAAATCTCCCCTATAAGCAGCATGGGCTCTTTTAAACCATGGCCTTTGATAAACCAGCTGTGAACCACTGGTCTGTGTAAGTGGAGAACGCTTAGCCTTACGAAGCATTGGCATCCCCTGAAATTGCTCGCGGCACTTTTTTTGATGCGGACAAATTTTTTAAAAATTATTATTACATTGTATTAAAAATAAGTATATTTTACGCTAAAATTGCTGCGGAAAATGCCGGGGACACTATTTCTCCACCGCATTTATTTTGCTGTGGATCCTTTCTTAATTTTAGGTGTTGCAGACTGGGTTGGAGCCGTTACTGAAATATAAAAAACCATGCCTCGACAGATTTCATCCCATTCCTATCAGCCGATAGTGTAACCACTGCTGCAATGAAGTATTTGATCAATATCTTAACATGTTTCACGTTCACTAAACTTGTTTGCAAGATGTTGCCTTCATCTTTGCCGTGACCTTGTCATATAATGAACACTTGTATTAAAGTAAAACTGAATAACATCTCTCCTATTAGAAATATCCGATTTTACCAGTGGTCACATTTAGGTTTCTAAATCCGTAACATTTAGGCATTCACCGACTAAGCGCAAATGATCAAAGGCATCCTATTGGTTTGACATTGACACCACTGGATAATAATTTAATATTTATATATTATTAAATATAGAATGCGAGATTTATATATATTAAAAAAAAAGAAATATTTAAAAGATCACTAGTTCCCAACTCTGCATCCAAGTCATGTTGATGTGTGCTCTTCACATCTGCGCAACAAGGACCGCAGTAGTGCCAGATTTAAAACATCTTCGGTCAGGATCACACCAACGTCTAAAATTACAAGACCATTTGAAAAGTTTATCTTAAGAGAAACCACGTCCATTTCACATGTAAATAAAATAAGAATAAAACCAAAATTATTATAATACAGTAAATACTGCAATCTATATTGATCCGAAATGAGACAATTATCACCTATGATATATTGTAAATATTCCCATGCATCTTTCTTTTTGAATACATAAGAATGCATTAAAAGCTTTAAACAGATTTTAATTCGTCTCATATATGTTAGTAGTTGTATTCCTATATTTTAAAAGGCTGGCCACGTCACTGTATTTTTGACACTGATATTATCATTATTATTTGATTTCAGTGGTGACTTTCTTTTGGCTTTCGTGATAGTTTTAACATTTCACGTTCAACACCCTGACTTGGTTTGTTGTATCTTAGAACTGTAAATGTCTAGTTCTAATGTTCAATTCTTATGATTCAGCTTAACTGATGGTCGGTGAGATTTGTTATGTGCAGGAGTGAGGCTATTCTTAAACATTTTAAATCCTTTCAGCATTTTGTTCACATTTTCTTAAAAGAAAGATTCTTGGTTCATGAAAATTATTATTAAAAAGCGAAAATGTTACTATGACTACTTCAAGTAAATCCCGCAAGTGTCTTTAATGGCCATATTATAAATGATATTCTTAGATATAGTGTGGACCCTGGTCCAACTGCAACATTTGCATCATGGTCCATTGTAAATTCTGCACTGGAAAATAATCTGTGTGGCCCCTCTCCCTCGAGGCCCTAAGCATGTGCTTATTTTGTATAACGGTTAATCCAGGGCTGCTCCCATTAGATAAGAATTAATCGTATAAATCAAAGTGATTACGATCAAGGTCAAGACAAACGTTTTTTTTTATTATTCACACTAGCATTAGTAGTAATAATCGTTGACTTCCACACAATACAAACTATATTATGTTGGTTTCGAATTTAACTTGTGGTTTTTTGTGACATCTTCACACAGCTGAGTCAATTTACAAATATGCTACTTCTGTGTGCTATTTTGGTTGTGGCCCAGTCAGGTCTGTTAGCTTTCTTTTATCATAAATATCAACTTCAGTATTATTTTTTCAATAACGAACTGCACTTCATGCAGGTTAATAATGAGCAAACTTGCACTATATTGCGGCATTCTTGTTGATTAATGATAATTTATGATACATAGGCAGGCCCGTACGCAGGATTTTCTTTAGGGGGGTGCGTTTGTGAAGGCCCGAAGCGGATATCCATGTTTTATTTTTGTTTTTAAAGTTATTCTAGTAAATTAGCGTCAATCCAAATTTGCATTTATGGACTTCGACAGATTTAGGTGGGGGTGCGTGCGCACCCGTCGCACCCCCTACCCCCCTGCGTACGGGCCTGATAGGTGAAATAAATAAAAATATAACGGAGGTTATATAATTTAAGACTGCGGAATGACGTATACATGACGTAAACCGTTGCTGAAGGTTTGAATCTCAATATGGCACTTTTTTTTTTGTAAAATTGTACCTTTACTTTGTTAACAAAATAATCAAACGAGCGTTCTGTTTTGATGATTTGTAAACTTTAATATTAAAGGAATTTGAAAAAATTGTCATAGACTAAGACGAACGACTTGATTATTGGTCGTAATCTTCATAAAAATAATTATCTCAGTGGTCCAGTGGTTGGACAACAGACTCTCAAGCTTAAGACTGTGATTCTAAAGCTGTGACAAAATGTTCTAATTTTATGTTTGAAATTCAATAGCCAATGATTAATAGACCAATATGCTCTAATGGTGTCGTTAAACACATTTAAAAAAAAAAAAATCAAATTTATATTATATATGGTTTAGTCAGATTTATAGATTAGACAAATGCTTGTTTGCGGAATGTTGATGTTTTGTTTAAATCAGTTTATATTAATTGCCTCATGTCAAAGCATATTTTAATGGATTGTTAAAAAGTCATTTTGTAAAGTTGCTACTTTTAACCATCTACATAGGACAGGCCTAAATGACGACGATATTGCTTAAAGCAATATTCACGTTATTAACGAAGGTGTTGTAACATCTTTAAAAATAAAGATTAAATATTTATATTTTAGAATTTGGGATTCAAGCCCAAACAAGTACCCATCACCCAACAAAACACTCCAATACCACTGAGAGTCGTGTAACAACTTTCAATACAACTACCACAGCAGCACCATCCCCCACAGCAGCAACTCAAGCGACATCAGTCACCACAGCCAAACCAGCCGCTATAACAGTTGGAGTACCAACAAAAGATCCACGAGCAAACAAAACGATATGCTTTGACTACATCGGATGCTTTGATAACTATCCGCCGTTTGACAATGCCAATTTGGATCTACCCAAATCTCCTGAATATATTGGAACCCTGTTTAAGCTGTTCACCCTTCGTAACATGAACAACAGCGACTATCAATTGCTGAATTACACAGTTTCTGATTCAGTATCCTCATCAAACTTCAACCCAAGAGTTCCAACTAAGTTCATTCTTCATGGATTCAGTCAAAGGGGAACAACAGAATGGGTTACTGGCATGAAAAATGAATTTTTGAAAAGTGTATGTTTTTGTAGGTTTATAAATAGGTTATACAGCAGAAGCGTTTACAAGATAGTTTTATTGAAAGATATAATTCTTCTGCAATTAATTAATTCGCTATTTTGCCTAAGAAAAACTAAAATTTAATAACTGATTCATTAAATGTCCATTATATACCAAGTGAAGATGAAATGTAATTTGTTTTAACTCTTAACTACTGTTATTATAGTGGGATATGAATGTCGTAGTAGTCGACTGGGCGAATGGTGCAAAGTTCCCGGATTACCCTCAGGCGGTTGCCAACACCCGAGTAGTGGCCACTCAGATGCGACTAATTGTGGAGATGATGCTCAAGCAGGGTGCAAAGCTGGGCGACATCCACTTCTTGGGCCACAGTCTTGGCGCTCACATATCGGGATACACAGGCTTCCTACTAAGTGGACGAATAGGCAGAATAAGCGGTATGCTCATGCAGTTCTTACTTAATGTAATACCAGTGTAAGAATATCTGATAAAATAACAGCAGCCGAACTTCGTTATCTCATATTCTGCAGCTGGTATATAGAATGGTAATCCAAATCCAAGTTTGTTTGGTTAAGGTCATGTATTGGAACCAAATGAGTCAGTAATGTCTTTGGGATATAATTTTTTTATTTTTTTTTATTTTGTTATCCACCTGTTAAAGATATAAATGTTGCGTTAAAATATCGCACGCAACATGTATCTTACTTAGATGCTATTTTGAAATTACAATAGCAACAACGCTTGAATTTACGGATCTGATGGTCGGCGAGTAATAAATAAACTATTAAACGACATTCAGTATGACATCTTATTATCTTTTACATTACAGCTTGTGTATTTTCAGTCGTACGTCACTCGAAAATACACTTGTTTAATACAATCGGTATGATTTAGTATTCTCTATATCTTACACTTTATAATCTCGAATACCATGGATATTTCGAAGCAAAATTAATATATATATA
>JAULBS010112165.1:11208-30126 GCA_032355785.1 Symmetromphalus regularis | reverse complement strand
TATACCATGCACTTTGTTATGCCAGTTATGGTCCATTGGCTGGAATAAGAGATAAATGAAAGGAGTTCATGTAAGGAGGTCGATCTAATGGCCCATCTCACGTCAGGTGGATGCTTCACTTCTTTAATTATGTCCCATTCCTTTAACTGAATATAACTGTTTATAAGATAAGACATATATCTGAGAATATGATACCCCATAGAACTAATTCCCTACCTTTCGAGTAAGAGCAAATGCTGATTGGTCCACAGTGGGAGGATTCGTGTTTGGCATGGCCAGAATTAGAGTTATCCCCCCTGCCAATGCTGCTGCAGTTGCTGATGACCAGTCCTCCTTGTGCGTTGCTCCAGGTTCCCGAACATGAACATGGATATCAATCAAGCCTAAATAATAATATCAATAAACTTTCATCAATATTAAATAAATCTGATATGAATAAGTGGTGTAAGAAATTAATTTTAAAAGTTTGGAAAGTCTTTCTGGTATCATAATGGTATCAAGATTCGTGAGTTTGTCACAAAGACCCAGAGTTGCTTTACCGTATGCAGAGATAGGGTTTTGAAAATGAAAACAGTTACACCATTTGGATTCTTTTATCTGGAATTTCCACCAGACAACAGCATTGTGAATGTTAAGTCCACACACTAAATAACTTTCTTATTAGAAATATTTTCTCCAGTGTTTCGGCTATAAATTGATAAAACATTAATGAAGCAGAAAAGCACCATGAAGATGTGTTTAATTTACCTGGCAGTCTGATGACTTTCTGAGAAGAAATGCAGTCTATGTTGGTTTTCATAGGTGGAGCAGACTTCAAGCGTTTCAATGCCTAGAAGATGAATCACAACAACCTGTTAAAGGCTGACTCACACTTGACTATGTGTCAAAATAACCAAATGTTTGCCATCCAGTAGCCAATGATTAATAAATCAATGTTCTCAAGTGGTATCATTAAACAAAAAAAAATCAACAAACAAATCACAACTTGTTAGAGAGAAATGAAAATGTTATGTTGCATATTACAAAATATAAAAAATATTCAATTGAATTAAACTTCTTCCCTTCGGCAGTCTGGTTTTCTTTAATTGGAGCATGTAATGTAACACATTTTTACCTTTTAAAAATTGTTTAGACATGACATCAGTAAAACTCAATTTTATGCCATTTGAAGATTTTAACAGGTCCATCCGATAACAAACTGAAATGTTTAACAATTCCCAATGATTACCATATTCACAATTATTCTATTGTTTATTTTATCTTATCATTACAATATTCTTATTATTCTATTGTTTATTGTAGCTTATCATTACAATATTCTTATTATTCTATTGTTTATTGTATCTTATCATTACAATATTCTTATTATTCTATTGTTTATTTTTATCTTATCATTACAATATTCTTATTATTCTATTGTTTAATTTATCTTATCATTACAATATTCATAATTATTCTGTTGTTTATTTTGTCTTATCATAATTAATCACAATGTAAATCAGCTAAAAACTGATTTATTTTCGCTATTTATAATTTAACAATAGCATGACAACCCTCAAAGAAAACCAATATTTATTTTTGTGCTGAGAAGTTGTTAAACAAATCGTCACCCTCATAACCTAAGTTCCTAAGTCATTATTTGACCATTTTGAGATTTTCACCATAACTCACTTTTTATAACAGTTGTAAAATGCCTAAGTCATTGTTCACTTCCTAACCCACTTGATAATAATTCTTATAATAGTTAGTAAATAGTCACTGATGTGTAATTACAGCAGTTTTTTGCCTTTTTCTCAAAACTACAAAAAATAACATGGGCACTTAGGTTTTGAGGGTGAAGAAATAATCTATCAATCAATCAAATCTGAGTTCACGCATAAAAAACCAAATGACAAAATAAAGTCAATTTTTTTTATCAATTATAATATGTAACTTATACTACAATTTTCTTCATTTATTCAAAAAGCTAACTTAGCGAGTTTTTAAAAAAAACTCTTTTTAATTACAGATCCCACTTTTACCTCAACAAACAGCTTTGTACACTTGACGTCTGTGATGAGAGGGACAGAATAATCAACAGCCATTCGACGAGTCTTGTAGCCCTGCGTCATGAACGACGAGGCCTTGTGTGCCCCGCTACTCCGTAATGGCAGGTTGATGACCAGGTCAAACATGTTCTCAGCTAGGTATTTAGCAATAGAGCTCTGCTCGATGCCATTGTTCCTGTCCCCAGTGTCCTCGTACGGCCAGTCAACAGCACTAACCTAAAGAAAATCCACAAAGTACTTCTATATAATGAAACCTGACTTTTGTTTGCTTGCTTGCTTACTTACTTACCACCATAGAATATTAACAACACTCCAACATCTAATTAGCAGGGAAGAAAAAAAAAAAATCCCTGAAAAACCAGTGTATGGTGGTGTGTGTCCAAGGCATGCCCACCCGGAAATTTTCCGTAAGCTAGACTATCAGAAAGTGAGAAGTTCAGACGTATGAACTGGTCAAAATGGTGTAGGTCTAGTCTCACAGATGAGATCTCATGTGATATCAGCCAAATCTCATCTGTTTCTGTCATCTGCTTGAATTTTTAAAAAATGTGTTACTCCCGCGGATGATATATTTCTGTATCATGGGGCGGTCACAGTAATGGTTCATTGACAACAAACACATGCACAACTCATAATATTACTACACACATGCCTCCTCAGAAATGGTGTGGTTATCTAATTCCATAATTTCTGCCATGGATGTCATCTGGTTTATGAAATAAATGAATACTGATTACATGCATACTTTCTTTTTAGGTTGAGTTTAATAATATGTGCTTTAATGTCAAATGGTGGGATACTCACCTTGAAACCATGTTCATTGTAAAAGTCAGCGGTTCCCATACTGGCAAACAAATCATATCCCAGTTCAAGCAGAGTCTTCACAGTTGGAATCAGCTCCGACTTGTACTACAAACATAGAAGTACTAAATTAAATAGAATTTTTAACTAAATATGAAAAAACTTAAATTATCACTGTATTATAAGATCAGGTGTCAACTTTCCCCAGAGCGATAAGCCAACATGGCCCGTGCTCCCTTACCTCATCAAGTAAGCACCTTCATGTTTGGTAAATGCCTTAGCTCAAATACCATTTCAGCTTAATTTGTAAAGTGCAAGGTGTGATATACATCCGATTGGTAAGATATCTCCCCAATAGGCTACTTCAGATGGTGAGAGTCCAGTTATTTTATTATGATCTGACTGAGACATGCTTGCGCTAAACAGATCTGCATGCATTGCCTTCACATATCAATTAAGACTTCAAAAAGATCACCTAACAACTAAATAAACAACATGGCACGTGAATTTCTTGAGTTAAACATGGCCTATTTAATTATTAGTAGAATTACTTCGCTACGATTTTATGATGTAAACAAAAACACATAAAAGATTAATACTACATATTTTATGTGATGATGGTTTAAATATCATAAGTTAATAGTAACAAAAAAATTATAGCATTATTATATAGATATAAGTAGCTTACAAATATTTTTCAAAGACAAACTTAAATATATTATAATTATTATTTTAGAAAATTCTAATTACGACAATTATGTCTAAACACCCAACTGAGTTAGCTATTTTGTAGTATATATAACCCTGATAGTTCACGTTACTTAATTACCATAATAAACATGGTAACTGATTTTCTTTTTAATTATTCATGTTACTAAATTACCATTATAGACAATAAATTATTATTTAAAAATATTAATGAATAAAAACTGCGTTTTAAAAAAAAAAATTAGAACTTTATAATTTTTTAGTTAATAGTTTTTTTTTAACATTATGTTTTTTGTTTTAGGTATGTTTTGCAGTTTATGCTGAACTTAAATAAGATTGCTTAGTAGGGGTCACACATGGGGATATATGAAAAATAGAAGGATTAATGTTTTGAAGTAACAGTTAACTGATTAGTGGTGTTGGCTAGATATAGAAACAAAGATGATATTTTTTTATGAAAAAAAAATTAAACTATTACATGTCACACTTTTAGTCTTCCTTTTTTTTTGTGATCAAATTATCTATGCATGAAAGTGAATTGTGAAAATGTAAGCGCCTTAAAAAAATCCTGGGGAAAGCCCTGCACAACAACATCGGGCCATGTAATAAAGTTATCAAGAACAAAATGAAAATATTGGGGATTTAATAACACAAAAATAGCAAAACCATGAAGGATCTGAAATGGATAGCGATAACCTGTCAGTAAAATACATTAATGTTTCAAAAGAGATTCTTCACAACTGACATTTTCTATTTATATGCCTTTAATTTCCCTCCCCATTACTATAGTTAAAAATTTTAATTTTGCAATTTCAATCAACATGTTAAGTCTTTAATTAAATTTGTATGTGGTCCTTGAGAACCATTCCCCAACGCCTGCAAACAAATAGGAAAATATCACCTATTATGACCAACCACTAAGTGGTGATGGTATACTGTGTTACCTTGAAACTGCCTATGGAAAGCAGTATATTTTTGCGTGGTATTTTGAATCCAGTGCTGATCTGTGCCTTGAGATAAGCTTCGTATCTATCTTCACCAAACCCGACCACTTCTCCAGTACTGGCCATCTCCACGCCAAGCAGAACGTCTGCTCCACGAAGACGAGAGAATGAAAACACTGGAACCTGCAGCATAAGGAATATAATGTTCACTTAGGTGTTGAATATATTATATTTCAGATGCGTATCATGCAGAAAAAACCTGCAATTCAACAATTTGTTATGACGCTTCAAACAAAACAGTTACTGTAAAAATAGAAAGGTGTATAAATTTTTTTAAATATAATTTATTTAGTTTGTGGAGTGTTACCAAGTTTTAAAATGATCCAATTAAAAGTGTACAATCATATAAACATGGAAAAGTTAATGGACAGATGAATGATTGCCAAACAAACAGTTAAAAAAAAGAAAAAAAACGTCTGCTAACTAACATAATAGCAGTGTTAAAACATAGATTTAGCAGAAGATCAAATAAAATAATGTGAATTGATCATGCATGGTTGGATGAAGAAATATTTTAAATGGAGGCCCAAAGACATTTTAAAGCTTTTTAATATTGGCCTAAGTTAGTTTCAACAAAACTACATGAGGAAAAAAAAATGGACCAAGAAGGGTGCGGTCTCCATAGACTCCCTCCTTTGATCCACCAACATTATGTTAAAAACTATTAAGTGTTCAAACACAGAAATATTCATCATAAACAATATATTCCACGGTCAAATTGGAATACACAAATGATAGCTTATAACAAAATGTCTTTACTTGCAGGTTTAACTATATACAATTGTACTGAATGGGGATTATAGCTAAAGTGCCTTTTATACTTATAGATAGGAGTTAGCTTGTGAACTGGACACTCTTGCAGTTTTGACTATAAATGATGTGCTGATGGGTACACACATACCTTAACTGCAACTCTTCCACAGCCATGAATCACGTTGATGGGATCCATTGATTCACCCATGATAAGACGGGTTGCCACGGCAACGAAATCAAGGTCCAGTGCTTTTGAAACAAATGGAAAGGATCTTGATACCCTGAGATTGCACTCAATCACTTTGAGCTGGTTGTCCTGAATAACATTTGAAAACATTACAAATTACACTCAATCACTTTGAGCTGGTTGTCCTGAATAACAATTGAAAACATTACAAATCACACTCAATCACTTTGAGCTGGTTGTCCTGAATAACAATTGAAAACATTACAAATTACACTCAATCACTTTGAGCTAGTTGTCCTGAATAACAATTGAAAACATTACAAATTAGACTCAATCACTTTGAGCTATTTGTCCTGAATAACAATTGAAAACATTACAAATTACACGTAATCTTTTATATTAAAATCTATTAAACATAACGTGGTTTTTCTTTAAGGCAAAAAAGAAAGTAATGTTTATTTAACAAACCCCATCACATTTTTTATTCAGAAGCTGTTAGTGTTTGTAATTCATGGTCTTTAGACAAATCCCACTACTGTTTATGAATAGTAGAAGCGAATCTTTTATATGTGCTTTCCCATAAACAGGACAGCACATATCTTTGTAACATTAATCAAGGAATACTGGAATTAGCAAAGTACATGAAAAATAGTAAAAAAAAATTCTCAAAAAAGTTTATTGTCCACATAGAATATAACAGTGTCGGGGTTGGGGGATCTGAAGCTCACTATCTCACAAAAGTTTTTTTTCTTTTTTAATGTAGTATTTTCTAAATTTACTACACTGAAATATGTACAGGAATATATGTACATACAAAAATAAAACTTTTCTGGTTAATTTGTTATCTGGGGACAAATAGTGACTTTTACTCACCTTTGCAATGACCTGCAGATTGAATGGCCCAGTAACCTCCAAGGCCTGACCTATTGCACAACAAATTGCTTTTATCTTTGCCAGGGTCTCATCATTCAAGTCCTGAGGTGGTGTCACCAGAGTTGCATCCCCTGAATGGACACCTGCATTCTCTACGTGCTCTGAAACTGCCATGCAGATCACCTCACCATCACAAGCAACAGCGTCAACATCGATCTCCTGATATGAAAAAAAAAGAAAGGAATTACATCAGAAAACATTTAAAAATAGTAAAATAATTATTTGTAAAAAAGGAGAGGAACATAGCTCAGTGGGAAATTCCATTTATCCCCTTCAATGAACCCTCAAGCTTTTTTTCTTATTCCAGGTGTACATAATTCGTATACCAAAGGCTGTCCTGTCTTTGGTAAAGTACTACACGAGATGTTCCTTGTTTTAATTGAAAAAACAACTATGAGTAATCTATGTGAAGGCAGTAGAGTTGGATTCAGATGGCCCATGTTTGGGTGGAACACTATTACTATGGGTAAAGGTGGTGGGAGTGGCACAGTGAAGAGTCGACAATAATTTATGTCGTAAAAAAACAAACAAAAACTAGCCAACTGCTGTCTTCTCAAACTTAAGTAAAATACATAAAAACAAACCTTTGCTTCCAGAATAAACTTTGATATGACGACAGGGTGCTCACTACATACTGCACTGGCTTGTGACAAATAGGTTTCCAGATCTCGCGATGTGTAAGCAACATTCATGGCAGCTCCACTTAAAACATAAGATGGCCGCACCAGACATGGAAAGCCCACTTGAAGGCAAAAATTTGTAGCACTCTGAAATAAAATAATTATTATTATTACACACTAAAATAAATGTCTAAAATTATGTGTTAATGCATTAACATTAACTCCTGTAATTAAGAAATGTCCAAAGCAAAATAAATAGTGTGGAGAAAAAGTGTCCACAGCATTTTCTTCAGCAATTTTAACCAAAAGTACTTTATTTTTAATAATAAGAAAAAAATTATACCTTAGAAAAAAAATAAAGCCTTTGGCAAAAGAAGTGCCATGGAGAATGAAAAACTTTGTGGCAATCTCCAAGGCATTGCTGGTTTCTGCAGGCAATTACAGGGATTGATTAACATGTCTAGCGTGATTTTGATACTTATTCTACTAGCAGCACAATATGACTTGGCTTTATTTGGTCATCATCTACAAACAGTGATTACAGGACAAAAGTAATATATATGCATATATATGCATATCAAAAATAGAATATCATGATTATTTGTAAATAACTTACCTCACAAGTGGAGAGCTCTTTCCACAACGGCTGACTGATGCCCATGTTGTCCAGCATACGAGAGAATTTGAAGCGATTCTCAGCATTATCAATACTTTCTGCTGAAGTACCAAGGATGTGTGCCTTAAGGACAATTCACAAGACTATATGAATATCACATCACATGATTTTCTTTAAAAAGTCATGGAGACTTATTTTTTGCCTGGACATCAAATTTTTGCCAAAAAACTTTCAAACAAAATTTCATTTAAAGTATTGCCAGTTCAACTTATAAAAAAGTTCTTAAAATAATAATAACGATTTAACATCCTTATTTTAATACATTCTGCAAAGTTTCACTTTATGATAATGGGTCGGACTAAAAGACACAAATGTACCTAATTGTGTCATATATAGTTTTTATTTGTTTACTGTTTCTATAAGAAATTTAATATTATGACAACTCTATATATGCATGTAGGTAAGTAGGTAGACAGGTGAATTGGTAGCTAGGTAGGTTGCTGGGAGGATTGGTAGCTAGGTAGGTTGCTGGGTGGATTGGTAGCTAGGTAGGTTGCTGGGTGGGTTGGTAGCTAGGTAGGTTGCTGGGTGGGTTGATAGCTAGGTAGGTTGCTGGGTGGGTTGGTAGCTAGGTAGGTTGCTGGGTGGGTTGGTAGCTAGGTAGGTTGCTGGGTGGGTTGGTAGCTAGGTAGGTTGTTGGGTGGATTGGTAGCTAGGTAGGTTATTGGGTGGGTTGGTAGCTAGGTAGTTAGGAAGGGACCAATTTGCTGTTAACATTTGTTTCATTGGTCATTGTTATAAAGATTAATTACCTGTTGTCTATACAGATCCATGGCAATGTTGTTTGGCAGCTGTCCACCCATAGACAGAATGATTCCTTCGGGGTTCTCTAATGAATAGATGTCCATCACAGTCTGCAAGGGAAAAGAATATTTTACGCGTCTATGCAGCTATTAGACCTATTTACAAATATTTCACAATCTATACAGTTAGTAGACTATCTACTAATAGTTAATATCATAACATTTAATATTTCAATTCTGGAACCATTTTCATCAACATATCAATCCAAACTAAAGAAGGAAAGGGAACAAGTGAAGAAATATTTTCTTGATAAACCAAGAACAAAAAAGAAAACTATCTTAATTGATACCTCAAATGAGATCTCATCGAAGTAGAGTCTGTCACACATATCATAGTCTGTGCTGACGGTCTCTGGGTTGTAGTTCACCATGATAGTCTTCTTACCCATCTAAGAAAAAAAGTAAGAACAGTTTTAAATAAATGATATATCATATACTGCAAAGGGGTAGAAATTAAGAAATTATTTCACTCATATGGGGGACTAGTTGCCTTAAAAATTAACTCGTCCCCAATTTTAATTTTAAGATTGGGTTGATCCATAATGGGAATTACAAATGTAATGTGTAGTTCATGTTGAGAAGACAAATCGTATTGGTTCTAAGTGATAAGTTTACATTTAAAAAAAATTTATGGTAAAAACTTAAAATATATAATATTGGTTTGACTGTATTACAATAATAAATGAATTTGGAATCAAAAGAAAAGTGTTTCTGTTTTGTTTTTAAATATTTGATTTCAGTACGGCTATGGTTGACAAATCACCTTTAACAAGAATTAAAAAAAAATGAAAATCCACCCAAATGAGACTTTCTTGCCCCCAGTGATTTTTTACTCGCCTCAGGCAAGGGTCGAGCATTAATTTTGATTCCTGCTGCAGTAAAATTATGCATCTTGGCAAATAATAATTATTTTTGGTTTCGGACAATATTTAATACATTTAAAAAAATGATATAACTTCTGGATAAAGCAAAGCAGATTATGGCAGATATATGATAAGAGCACAATTAAATAATAAGTGCACAATAATACCCATGCAATATACATAAAATGCTATTTTACATTTGTAAATGTTTTTATGCATATTATGTAGATACAGAAATAAAACATCAAAAATTGTGGAAAACCCCTAAAATAACTATTTTTATTGCAATAATAATTTTTTGTTGTCGATAACAAAATTATCCATTATTTTTAATTTGTAACTGATAAATCAATAAAAATGCTTGGAATGAAATACTTTTGTTTAATATTACCTTACGAAGCTGTCGAATACAGTTGACTGCACACCAATCAAACTCCACACTGCTACCAATACGGTAAACCCCGGACCCGAGGACCATGATGTAGCCACCTGGAAACGTCAGGTCATGCTCACTGCCATTGTACGTCAAGTAGAGGTAGTTTGTCTGAGCGGGCCACTCGGCAGCGACGGTATCAATCTGCTTCACAAACGGAAGTATTCCTTGGTCACGGCGTGATTTTCGGATAAATAATTCTGTGCTGCAAGAAAATTAAAGAGTAAAAAAACAAAAACAAGTATGATATTTTTGACATTTCTGGATATAAGTATAATAAATATTTACACATATTCTCCTAAACCCCTCTAACTTTGATTAATATACAGACCTTTCAACAGCTGCTGCTATATGGGAATCAGAAAAACCAAGCTGCTTGGCTGTCAGAATTATCTCCCTTGGTAGCTGATTTGTCTGAAATGTCAAATGAATGTATTTGTATCACAACGTCATAACATTACATTTAGCTTAACCACCAATACTTAAATACGGAAATGTTGAACACAAAGTAAGTGAATTACATTTTATCAAAGACTACACCAGTAATAGAAGTATAAAGAAAAAACTACTGAATACCTAGATTTCACTAGAAAAAAAACTCCAAAGTATTACATGTAAAAAAAATTAAAAATTAAATGTTTAATGCATCTTAAGGATTGGTAATAGCAGAGCTACTATTGAGCTCCAAAGAAAAAAAATCTGAAAGTTTTTCAAGGGAGTGAAGTGACAATAAATTTCAGTAATTTTAATTGGGACTTTAACATTTCTACGTTATTTTTAAAGCTGGAAACATGTTTAGGCTGACAAAAAACCCAGAAATCTGCAAAAAACCGGAATATTAGCATATCTATGATTGGTTTCTTTTAATCCTGTGTTGACATGCACACCTTTTTCTTATAATTCTCCATGACAATGATGTGATCAATGATGTTTTTGAACTTGTGAAGGAACCAGTGATCAATCCTGGTCAGCTCATAGAGCTTGTCAATGGTGTAGTTCTGTCGCAGAGCTGCAGCTATCACGAAGATTCGCTTGTCAGTGGGGTTCTTCAGTTCCTAGAAAAACAATTAGTTTTTTTTAGTATATATATCACTAAAAATATATTGGATTGAAATGAAAAGGACTTGGATCAAATCTCAGTGGAGGCATGGGATGTTTAATCTCAGTATCTCATTGGGTAGATGTATATGACTTACACCAACCAGTGGTCCATAACATGTTTATCAAAGCACATAGTATGTGCTATCCTTTCTGTGGGATGGTGCATATAAAAGATCCCTTGCTGCTTATCAATAAGAGTAGCTGCAACATTGTGATGGTAGCAGGTTTCGTCTCTACTACTAACACTAACCTCTGTCCTGGACAGAAAGTTCAGGAACCTGAGTTGTGTGTCAATGACAGTGTGCTTGAACTGTAATTGGATATAACCATTAAAATAAGTACAACCAACCAACAAACCAGTATATAAACGATATATAGCATCTTTCCTTCTCCATAAATACATATTAAATAGCATTTTAACTCATACAGTATATACTCAAATGGTATATAAACATATAACTCTGTGTTACCTCTTCCGACCAACTCTGTAAGTATGGGTCAAATCCTTTCACATTCTCATCCATCATACGCAAGGCTTTCTGAAAGGCTTCTTCAAACTTCCTACCAATCGCCATTACTTCTCCCACGCTCTTCATAGAGCTTCCAATCTGTAACAAAAACAATATCCATGTATTAAACTTTACAGTAAACCAGCAGTATTATATAAAAAGGTAAAAAGAAATATAAAAAAAAAAACATTTCAACTATATACTATCAGATATTTTTGTTTCAAATGCGAAATCACACATGATCATGACATGACAGGTCTGTATAAGAAGAAAACCTCAGAGTATTATTTCTATGAAGGTTGCATTTTTAATTAACAAAAAGATACCAGTGAATATTTAGTCAACAAAAAAAAGTTAAGCAAAAATTAATTTAAATTCTTCCACAAATAATGGATATGTTTTCATTATATAAAACAAATGACATTTTCTTAGGCTTTTATATTTGAAATTTAATTCATATAGGTGAATTATAAATCCATGTTTTCTTCAGAGTTAAAACTGGCTAGATCAGTGGAATTTAATTTTTTTTAATTTAATGAAACCTTCCTCCACAAAACATAAATCAGCTTTTTGTTTTGCGATCAAAATGGTAAATTTTAAAATATTTAAAAAACAAAAATTCAATGCTTAACATTTTTGGGGGAATATAAATTTATGACAAACCTTGGTTGAAACACGACTGAACTTTGCCAGATCCCATCTGGGTATTTTCACAACACAATAATCTAAACTCGGTTCGAAGCATGCTGTTGTGGAATTTGTCACAGAGTTCTTCAGATGCGACAGTGGTATTCCAAGTGCCAGTTTAGCCGCGACATATGCCAGTGGATAACCTGTTGCTTTACTAGCCAGTGCCGAACTGCGTGATAACCTTGCATTCACTTCTATGATGTAATACTGGAATGACCAAGACATAAAACCAGGTTAAACATTAATATTAATTAATTACATTAATTTATTTCTTTTAACTAAAAAAACCCAAATTTGTGACACATGATTCACAGAAGAAACCCGCTACCACATAGGCTACTCTTTCTAATTAACCAGCAAGGTGTCTTATATAAGCACCTTCCCAAAGACATGATGGCATATAGCACAACCTTTATTAACCAGTCATAACTACTGCCTGGAACACGAAATAGCCCAATGAGATCTCTGAAAGGAATTGATCCACAGGCCCATCTCACCTCTACCAGATGCTAACTATGAGCTACATCCTTTTCCCTCAAAGAACAAATTTTGACCTTTGGAAACAGGCTAGTAAAGCACTATTACGTGCACTTTCCCAGACAGGACGGCACATATCATAGCCTTTGTTATAGCAGTGATGAGGAAGTGAATAAAGATAAATGTTAACAGCTGACATAAATGTTTTGAAATCTCACCTGTTGAGAGAGTGGGTTAAGAGCGTACTGTATGTTACATTCGCCGACCACCCCGAGGTGCCGTATCACCTTGATTGCCGTCGTACGCAGCATATTGTACTCTGCGTTCGTCAGCGTCTGACTGGGAGCAACCACAATTGATTCACCAGTGTGGATTCCTAGTGGGTCAACGTTCTCCATATTGCACACCTGAAATTACAAACATCAAATGATTTAGTGTATGGAAGGGTAAGAACTAAACTGATTCACAATTTTGTAAAAGAAGTATATAAATATGGACATAAAATTTATTAAAAAAAACTGGTCTCTCTCTCTCTCACACACACCAATCCCTGCAATTAAGGAAAAGTCCACGGCAAAATCAATGCTGTGGAGAAATAGTGTCCACGACATTTTTCATGGCAATTTCAGCATAAATATACTTTATTTTTAAAAAATTATTTCGCAGCAAAAAAAGTGCCATTGAAAATGAAAAACTCCACAGCATTGCTGATTACAATTTCAGGTGACACATAAATACTTAATTTACAAGTATTACTTTACTTTCCATGAAGTTATTCAAAAGAGAAATATTCCACTAACTTATGATTATTTTAATGACCAGTCTCAACAGTCTACACATTAAACTAACTCACAGTGATGCAATTATCATAGGCATCTCGCACGACTTCATATTCCACTTCCTTCCATCCCTTCAAAGATTTATCCACGAGAATCTGGGTGGTGTGAGCGAACGTTGCGGTCGCCAGATTTATCAGTTCTTCTTTATTGTCGGCAAACCCCGATCCAAGCCCGCCAAGTGCGAACGCTGCTCGGATCATCACGGGATATCCCAGTCTCTCTGCTGCCTGTACTACCTACAAGCAAATAAAATAAATATACAAGTAAATAAAATAAATAATAAAATAAAATAAATAAGTAAATAAAAAAATTCTGATGTCAGATGCAGATTCATATTTTTGGAATGGTCGGAGGAGTATGTGAGGGGCAGGGGATGCTGGACACTTATAATGTAAAATGGTCTTCAGGTTAATAGTCCAGACTGCAAAGTGAAACCCATGCCTAATATAGTCAGCCATGGTGGTCCAGCAGTAGAACATCACTCTCATGCTGAAGACAGTGGTTCAAAACCCATTGGAAGCTGTCTCACACTTGCCTACGTGTCAAAATAACCAAATGTTTGACATCTAATAGCAGATGATTAATAAAAGCTATGTGCTCTAGTGGTGTTGATAAACAAAATACCCCCCCCCCCCCCAATGCCAAAAGGCCATGCCTAGTAAGTGAGAGTTGGTAGGTATGTCAAGAACTATTTGTTGCCCGCCCTACTCAGCAAAATGTCAGTTACCTGATCAACACTGTACGCTGCTTCGCTGGGTGCTACGTGTTCATTAATCTCCTCCATCTTCTCATTAAACAACTTCCTGTCCTCCGTCCACTCGATAGACGATACCGGAGTTCCGAGAACACGCACGTTGTACTTCTCAAACACACCAGAAGCAGTCAGCTGTATTCCACAGTTTAGTGCAGTCTGACCCCCAAATGTCAGCAGAATGCCATCAGGATGCTCGCTCCGAATAACCTTCAAATATAATTACTGAATATATTTTCATGTTCACAGTTAGCTCTGGCTTGGAGTACTAATTTCACTCCATATGTCCCCTACAAATTACCATGGGTTGCGACAGAAATAAAAAAGGGCACCATGGCAATTTTGAGGGCACAACTGCAAATGTGATTTTCCTATGGGGCAAGTGGAAAAAAAGGTCATTGCAATATTTGCCTTCATTAGAAGTGAAACTGAGATGACACTGTGATAAGGGTAAAGGACAGCACAGCAAATGCCTTGGTGAAATTCGACCCCTAAATTACTCCACATAAAATATAGATTTTTGTTGTTGTTGTAACGTTACTTCCCATTTTAAGAGTTAATCTAAATTTGTATATTATGCTAGACTCACTCCCCTCTGCACTTGGATATGCTGTGAATGAATGGAATAATCTGAAAGACCCTTTATTAATCATCAGTTTAAAACAAAAAAAGTAATTTTTTTTTAAAATTGTTATTAGTTTAGGAGTCATAAAAAATGTTCAGGGTCAGTAGATGTTTTTGGTATTTTTTTTGCTTATTATAGTATTTTATCACAGATAACTTCTTAACATTGTTTTCGAGCATTAACTCTTTCACCCCGACAGGCCGGTATAGTGGCTTGTAACACCTGTTCATATTTGGGGCCGAGTGACGCAGCGTTATTATAATTAGGTGAAATGTCACGTGAACATAAACACTGACTAATGGCCGCGCACGTTTCACCGTGTTTACTAATTGTTTTTCAAAGTTTTTCTGAGCATTTTGATTGTATTTCATACTGTGTTGTAGCATTTGTTTATTGGATACAAGACATATACCTATCAGTCTGTGGGTTGACGATTGTCATTTATAGTTTTATCCTTTACAATTGCTGCACGATACTGTCGATAGTCCTAAGTATACCCCTAATCTGCCTAGAGGGACGACCTGCATACTTTTAGGGGCTGGGCATTGTAAATATGCACATTTTACCTGTTTTTACCTGTTGGCCAATACTATTTTAAAATATTATTTTATATTTAGACAGGGCAACCTTTCCCCTTTCAGGGAATGTATAGTTTGTAACTAAAATTCCTGACAGATTACTCGGCATTAACCGTTATTTAGATTGACCCAAAATGTGCTCCCTAAACTCAGTGTGCAGGGAAGTACAGTGCTAAATATACTTAGTGGTGAAAGAGTTAATGAAAACAAGACTAAAACACACTTTTCAGTTGTGATCAAATGAATGCCGAAAGAACCTACTGGCACTTAATTAATTTTGTTGAGCATAGAATATTACAAAACCATTAAAAAATATGATTTCTAGCCCCATCAATGTGTAAAAGACATAAATCTATTGTATTTGTCAAACTAATTCATTTTCATGTATGTCAATTAAATTTGTTTAAAAAAAAAAAAATTCACCTAAATAGCACCAAAAGATAAAATTTACTGAGTTTACTAACCTGTGTGACATAGTCAGCTCGAATAGGAAGGAAGTAAACCTTATCAGCCAGTCCTTTTGAAGTCTGAACAGTGGCAATGTTTGGATTTACCAAAACCGTCGTAATTTTCTCTTCCTTTAATGCTTTGATTGCCTAAAATGAATAATAATCATTGTAACAAAGTAAAGACAAACAACTAACAAACTGCATTATCATGTATTCAACAATAAAAATTATATTGTCATTTAAACCAATTTTGATAATGCAAAATAAAAAATCTCCTCTTTCTTGCTCACAGGACTATGCAGTATTTTACTGGTGCTAGAAAACTCTACCTTACCCTAGCATATCTAGATGATATATAAAAAGATGTGACTTCACAGGTACTTGAGGAATGACATCACATAATATTAATGTTCATCTTGCATTAAAAAAATGTGGGCCAACCTCAAATATTAAATAATAAAACAAATACATTAGGTTACAACGTTTTCAAATTTATATATAATAAACAGCAAAGAAATGCAAATTTAATTTGAAATGTTTGATTGAATAGAAGGTAACCATATTTAGACATTGGCTGTTTTGCTTACTGTAGGCATGTCTTGTTCTCTCATGCCATATCCCTAATGCCTCCCCAACACCCCCCGCCACCTCTTTCTTAGTATTTGGTGTATACAGCAAATTCAAAGGAACTAATCTAAAACTTTAAACAATGTCCTGATCCCAACAACCCTTTTCCTTACCGTCTCTCTCCCCCTTTTGGAAATGACTGGTTCTAACAACATGATGGAAAGAAAGAAATATGTAACTATACCCGAACACATTGTTTAATCCACAGTTCATTTTTAGTTTCACAAAAATACAAATTTATTAATCATTTAGTGATTTACATTACAAAAAAACATGAAATCCACACAAAATGTTAATAAAAAACACCTATTTCTATACAAGATTTAAAATGAATTTTATCACTATTTTCTTTTTGTATGGAGAGTAAGTTTGTGATATAAACCTGAGATCCTGAGTAGTCAAATTCTCCAGCCTGGCCAATCGAAAGTCCTCCAGAGCCAAGAATTAAAACCTTTTGCGGTCGAGCATTTTTGGGTATGTTCACTGGACATTGCGTATTTCTCAGTTTCATATGTAATCGTTCCTTTATAGAGGGGCTGGAATAAACAGTAATTAAAAACAATTAATTAAAACAATAATTAAAAAAAAATACATTTTTATCGATGCCTCTATAGCACTTTTGCTTATTATCAGCTACTGGACGTCAAACCTATGGTCATGCTGACATATTTCTTTTAGAGGAAACCTGCTGCTGCCACATAGGCTACTCTTTCCAATTAGCAGCAACGGGTCTTGTATATGCACTTTCCCACAGACATGACAACACATACCTCAGCATTTGATGAACCAGTTGTGAACAATTAGTTGGAACAGAAAATAGCCCAAAATGCAAATGGGTCTAATGAGAAGGACTGATCCGATATATACCTTTATCAGTGCATCTTGTTTTAAAAAAACATGAATTAATGTTTTGTGAATAAAATTAAAATGTTTTCAAGTAAATTAAAATAATATAATTTAAAAAAAGATTGAATACATTCACTACTCAAGTTTGTTTGACAGAGTTAATTGCAATGATTTAATATAAATCTAAATGTATGACTTTTGTTTGTTTGTTTAACGACACCCCAGCACAAAATAAAATAATTAAAAAAATATATATATAAAAAAATATATGACCATCACCTATTTGATGACTATGAAGATGAAACCTAACGTTAGCATACAAACCTAGTGTGTCCATGTTTGTTAGCTATGATTTGATCAATAAATACATCAAATAACACCTCCAGATCCTGTGGTCCAGCCATGTGCTCCGGATGGAACTGTACACTAAAACAGTCAATAATACATTAGCGCTCCATATGGAACTAAACATTAAAACATTCAACAATACATTAGAACTATGGATGAAACTATACACTAAAACATTCAATAATACATAAGTGCTCCATATGGAATTATACACTAAAATACTAGTATTCAATAATACATTAGTGCTCTGGATGGGGCTATACACAAAAACATTCAATAATACATTAATGCTCCATATGGAACTATACACAAAAATAATCAATACATTAACAGAAAAATAAATAAATAAAATAACCGTATCCAAAATGTTTCAAATCATACACTAGTTTGGCAAAGAAATTCTATCCACGGCAACTTAACAAACATACAATATGTGGTATTATGTTATATGTTTCTGCAATTATCGCAACCATGATTTAACAGATTTTCTATCTTTTTGGTCTCAATTTGTGTTTGAAAATCGTGTCAAGATTAAAGAGTTTTACTGCTATAAAACAGAGCTAAAATTAGCTAGTTTTTTTAAATATTATTGATGCAAGTTTTATTGGATGGACATTATCTTCAGCATGGATGATGACGGAAGACAACTCATACAAAAACGATGTCATAAAGGAAGACCAGCGTGCAAAAACCTGGTAATCCATATTTTTTATGTTTTGACATTTTTGGTACCATTATACCCGGTAAACCACACTGTATTTATTAAAACAAACACTACCTTCATATCAACACTCATATTAAAGCAATACAAAAGCGTATAAAAATAATTTTTCGAAAATATCAATTTGGTTGCGAGCAAAAACCCAGTTATTACTATAAAATACCTACCGTATTAAATGTTAATGTTTTTCATAACCCGGTAACCCAATCCTTATTTTCTCAAAATGACAGTGACATGGGTTACCGGGTTCTTGCACTCAGGTTTTCAAATAACCTCTATCACATGTGATTAATCTGTTAATGTTTATTTTAGTGAGAAAAATCTTCATATTTTGGTATCATGCTAAACAATTAAGTCCAGCAGTGTGAAAACAAAGGTTTGCCAAAATTCACCTGTAAAATGGTTTGCTCTTATGAACTATCCCTTCATTTGTCTTGTCATTAGCATTAGTAAACAAAGGTTTGCCAAAATTCACCTGTAAAATGGTTTGCTCTTATGAACTATCCCTTCATTTGTCTTGTCATTAGC
>JAULBS010112165.1:0-11108 GCA_032355785.1 Symmetromphalus regularis | reverse complement strand
ATTAGTAAACAAAGGCGTCCAACCATCAGGCAGAGTATCGGCGTCTACAGCAAACCCGTGATTCTGCGAGGTGATGTAACAACGGAGCGTGTCTTCGTACATGCATGGTTGATTATGTCCCCTGTTACCGTATCTGAAAAATACCCAGACAATTTGAAGCACATTACAGAAAAGTTTAAAAAACATTTTTTAATTCACAAGGTAAAAGTAAATTTAAGGATATACTGTAAATCAACTGAAAACTGAAATATAAAACTTACATGTACCTGTTTAATAATTTAAAAAAATGTTTCTTTGTTACCATATGCTAGGAAAAATGCATTTGATCAGCCTGTATTTATGTGTTAAAAACTAATAAGTGAATAATTCCTACTCAAAATAATGAACGATCAATACTGGTATGCAATCATCAATAATGTTAGAGTTGTCGCTCATCACAAGTTTTTTTACTGGTAAATTTGGGCAAGTATTGTACAGTTCAGGGCAAATAAGTTTATGTTTTTCACTAGCCCAAGGGCAATAACACGTATAAAATAATTTTCCACCTCTGTGTATTGTATAAAATATTACTGCAGCACATACTTCATTTTGAAGGTCTTTGCACCAATGGCTAAAGAAAGAAGTTGGTGACCCAGACATATACCAAACACTGGCTTGCAGATATCTTCACTGATAATTCTTCTCAAATTCGCGATTGTCGTCTCACACATTTCTGGATTTCCTGGTCCATTGCTGAGAAAAAGTCCATCATAATCTAGGGTTAAAAGATGGTGGAATGTTATTTTTTCAAAGTATCTAGACATCATAAAAACCCTTCTTATACTGCATGCATGTATGCAAAAATCACCAAAAAATAAATTATATTTAATTGTTCAGAAAAAATGATAGTGAGTCTTGGAGAGTTAATTTTTCCTCAAACCTAACTAAAAAAAACCCACACACATAGAACATTTGTTTAATGACCCACCCAGAAATTAATTATTTAAAAGGGATTCTTCTTACCTGAACTTTTTACTGGGTAATTCCAAGGCACCACAGTGACAGACGCACCACGCTGACAAAGACAACGAATCTGATTGTTCTTGATTCCACAATCAACTGCCATGATTTTCACTTTGCCTTCAGGATTATACACACGAGGTGTCTGAAAGAAATCAATTCATCTACCAGTAAATCATAAGAAATATGATAACAAATAATAAAACATTAAAAAAAAATATAGGCACTAACCTACTTTAGTAGCTACACTCTCTCCAAGTTATACAACATGATAAAAAAAATGAAAGGGAGATAACCATGTCATGATTTATTTTTAATTTTCTGTCAAGCCGATGACAGTGGTTCAAAACACGTTGAGTCTTGCTCACACTTGACTACATGCCAGAATAACCAAATGTTTGACATCAGATAGCCGATGATTAATAAATTAATGTGCTCTAGTGCAGTATAATATAAATATATAAATATAAAATAAAAAAAAACCTCTGGCTTTATGACTAACATTCAACAGACAAACAAGATTTTAGCAATTGGAAACAAAGTTCAGTTTGTAATAATTCATTCACATACAACCCAGTAATTAAAAAATATTATATTATCTCAAATTTTGCCAAAATTTGAGTTACTAGGACCTAATAGTAATACCTAATGTTTTGTTATTGTAAGGCAGCATGGACTAGTGGGATAATCTTATGGGCTGATAAAAATTATAAACCGACAGGCTCATGACTGAGTTTTTACAAAAAAGAAGCATATTAATATAAACATGGAAACCAACCTTCACCGACACTTCTTGAACGAGGTGAATTTTGTTAGGATCAATCATCTCAACTGTATTCAGATCAGTTCCATCAATAACAAGCTGAAACATAAATATTATATAAAAGTTAGAACTAAACAAAATCACAGTAACTAATGGAACCCCTGTGGCACTTTTTTTGCCAGACAAAAATATTTTTTTCAAGGTGTATATTTTTCTTATTATTAAAAATAAAGTATAGTTTATGCTAAAATTACCGCGGAAAATGGTGTGGACACTTTCCCCACAACTTTTATTTTGCCATGGAGATTTTCTTAAATGCAGCAGTTGCTGATGGATAAATATTAAATCACCTCTATTCAGTGATTTCACCTAGAGGGGGGAGGTCATTAAACCAATATTCATTTGAGAGGGAAATAAAAACATAATATTTATGAATTATGTTTTTCATTTCCATGTACTTCTGGGTAGATTTAAGAAACTATTTCAATTGGAATATTGAAAAAGAAGAAGGAAAAGACTGCACAATCATTTGGGACTTATATTTTATATAACAGTCCAAATGAGAACGAAATAAAAACTCAACCTTTCCAAGCATTGTTCCTTTCTCTCTGATTATCTTTGTTAATGCTCGGGTGTCAATTCCTACAAGAAAAACATGCTATTTAGAAGTCAATTAAAAAAAAACACCTTCATGTAAACAAAACACTGTTTGTCAACTTTTTACATACATGCAAGCAACTTACTTGTTTGGTTATGCTAATTATGGATGCAGATGACACTGTATTCCGACTTATTTTGCTTGAATAATAATCAGATAAGGTCTGCAACTTTTTAATTTCAAAAGGTAACATTTTATCAGGAATCTCCCAAAACAAACCATCCCTCATTTATAAAATAACCAGTTGGCAGTCTGTAAAGATTGAATTCTGCATAACTGATATACATACAAAATGGTTTGCAAAAAAAAAAAAATTATCCTACCATTTCCCCTAAAAATAATAAAACTGGATCTAGATATGTGTGATCAAGCTAGTTTTGAATTTTAGGAAGAAGTCACTTCTCCCTCCTAACCTTGAGAGGGAGAAATTTTAACCAAAGGGAGTCTTTTTAAGTTATTATTGTTTACACTTTAAAGAAGAAAATGACAATAATAAGTACTGGGTTAATAAATCCAGAAAGGCTTAAATTAACAGGTTCCTTTGATCACTCGTCTGTGAATGCAACACAGGTAAACAAGTGACCTTTGTTCTTACAGTCAAAACGAAGTTTGTTTTTGCTCAATTCATCTGGTCATGTGAGCCCATGGTGTGTTTGTGTGTTTATATATGTATGTGTGTTTCTATGTCTGATAATAATTTGAATGTTTAACATTAATACCCCATATAGCAGGTATGTTCTGCTCAGTAAGCCAGGTTGATAAAGACTTGATGGCGCTCCAGTGGCTGTATTTCTCTGTGAGGTCACCAATAACGAGAGCGGCAGCGTGGATTTTTGATGACTCGAACCATCGCTTGAGACCAAACTCATCCTCCCCATCATCAGCTATCCCATAGTTGCCGACCAGCGGGTAAGTCAACACAAGAATCTGCTTCTGGTATGACGGGTCGGTTAGTGACTCTGGATAGCCTACCATCCCAGTCTGAAACACTAAGGAGGCATGCTGTGTCAAATCATTAATGTTTAGGAAGCATAATCTTAAAACATTTACTGACAGAGTGCACATATACAAAAGATGTATGCATACATTTCTTAAAATTTTAGGGACATTCCATGTCAGATGTGTAACTTTTAGGATACTTATTATTTTTAAAATATCTGTTAATGCATGTATACTTACATATGCATATAGGCGGGGATTTACCCAAGATTTTTCACCAAGGTCCTATGGCTGAAGGGATTGGAAAAATTATCATGATTTTAATCATAATTGGGAAGCTTTGTTTCACACCACTGAATTTACATAACTGTAATATAATATTTATTAACCAGTTTGGGGGTTTATAGTCCTGAAATTGGAAATTTCCAATACCATTTGCCTCTGGGAAGAGGCGATATTCGGTACTGTATATAAAGCCTGGCTAAATCCCTGGTAGGTAGCTCTTTTCAATGGATGTGCATTATTCATTGTAATTTTAGGGTGTGCTTTTATTAAATGAATAACTTATGTACATATGATATATAATGGACATATATATACATATATTATGAACATATCTGTATATACAAGTGTATTAATAAATTAAAAAAAAAAAAAAATTAAAAATACTTTTTTTGAAACAAGAATTTAACACAAGAAATCTAATTTCGCGGCTGACTATGAAACATAAAATACACAAACATGCAGATAAATGGAATATTTGTTTAATGACACTCCAGCACATTGGTTAATCAGTGGCTCTCTGGTATCATACTTATGGTATTTGTGACACATGGTTTGCAGAAGAAACCTGCTACTGCCACAAAGGCTACTCTCTCTGATTATCAGCAATGGATTTTTACATATATATGCACTTTCTAACACAGCAACAGACACAACTTCATTTTTTCTGTTTTTTTTCAGACCTGTGATGGACCACTGAATGGAACAAAAAAATAACCCACTGGATCAATCCAATGAACCCTCAGCTAGATGCTCATAACTAAGGTATATCCTGTTCTCATCAAGTACTTGAAACATTACCAAAAACAAATCATCAACCAAAATCTGTTTGACACAGGTCTGTTTCTGTCACTATCCCAAATCAATTATCATAGTCAATGTTACGGTGATGACAGCAATCAACTCTGCCAGAGTTCATATATTTTAACAGTTTTACAGTTATTTTTAGCACAATCTAGAATATTTTTTCTGGCATTTTATCCTTTCACAAATTACAAAATCTCATGACTTGAGTAATAAGAAATTTAATGAAAATGCCACAGGGTATAATTACTATAAATTTCACTAGTTTCAATGAAACTTTAGTCTTTATGCATTAGCGGATCCAGAGAGTCCGGTCCCTCCTCCCCCTTTCTCTTAATTTTTATAATATATTTTCCAAGTGGAAGGAACCATTTTTTCCAAATCCTATTCAACCATCACATTTGGACCCCACCCCCTTTCTAAAATCCTGGATCTGCGCCAGTTATAGTTTAGTCATATACACTTTAATAATCTATCCATTTCATCTTATTGTTCTGGAACCTTGATAACAATAAAAAGATATTAACATTTTGTTTTTTTTAAAGTGTTTAAAAGTACATGCATTTATAATTATAGTTCAGTTTAATTAAAATAAAACAGTTGGTATAATATTCTACCAAACTAAATATTTAAAATACCATGTTGGACACCTAACCAGGGCTGGATTTAGACCTTGGGGAGCCCAAAGCACTTCAGGTTTGGAAAGCCATCAAAACAAAAGTTACATTACATGATAAATAAAATGTTTAAAACTAAAATTAATAGAACTCATTTTATAATTATTATATTTAAAAAAAAAAGTAAGTCCTTTGTCTGGAGGGCCCCTATTATTGAGGTATGTTGCAGTCTTGGCCGACTTGGGGTAGTTTGGTGTAAATAGATGGACTGATTAACTTTTGATTAAAATAATTTGCTGATGTCTCATTAAACAAACATTCCTTTAGTAAATAGTAAGTTGTATGTGCATGTAATATTTTAATTTCATTAAAAACACAAACAAAATAAATTGGATGTTATATGAAGATAACGGTATGAAACTACGATAATGTCCCTTTAAAAAAAACTTTTATTTCTAAATGAAGTTTTCCTCTGAACAGAAAACATCAAATTTCTTACCAACTTCTCCAGACACAGATAAAGCTGCTCCAAAATGACAACCTTCATAACTATTCCCGTCATCAAGGATAAGCTTAGCTTTCATCATATTTGGTTGTTATTTAGTTATAAGTTGTAAAATGTAGGTTACGTCCCACGTGGTTGCACTAAACTTGGCTTCCTTAAAAACGTAAACGGCCCACATAAAAATGAAAAACCCAAACCCTCTGGAGTCTGATACACAGATATGCAATCACAAAATATTAAACAAAAGATAAAAAGAAAGCAGTCTCATTTTATGTTGCATATGAACATAGGCCTGTCGATTATAAATAATACAAAACAAAATCTAAATGTTTACAAGAGAAAATAAACAACGCATGTGACCATGAAGGGAGATAACTCCAATAACTCTAATGAACAAATACCGGTGTTACTATAACCAGTGAAGACTGGGAAAAAGATAGAAAATACCATAAATATGAAATTCAATGTTAATGTCCTATGTAACTCTTTAGAATTTGATCTAAAATATTTCACATCAATAAATCACTATAACGTATATAGCAAAGTAATATTAACTTATCATAGGTACAAACAAATCAAAATATGATTATTTTAAACAAACTGGATTTTCAATTATAATCCATAAAATAATTGATAAATTAACTTTAATTTAAATTTTACTATCACCACCACTACTACTAATTATTATAATCATTGATAATTTTCTCTTCTTTTTTAAATCATAAATTAAAATGTTGGTATAATTTAGTTTTCAAATGAGAGATTTAATTATTTGCATTCTTAAATTAACGGCAGGTTATGAAAGTTATTTTCATTAGTAACACGTCATCTTACGGGGAAGATATAAACAAATAAATTCATCTTTTCTTGGAGTTATTGTAGCCTTCAAAACTGGTATTTAATCTGGATCCATACAAGTATATGTATGTATGCCCGCAAAACACTGTCAGGTAAAATGTCGGGAATTAATATGCTTATAAATATCAAATAAATGTTCAAGCATGCTTGTTATGGATACAAAGTCTGACTTACGTCTGTCATTGTATCCAACACAAATTTGGAAACATGTACTTTTCAGCTGTCCTCTTCTTGAAGGATAATGTATGCGCAAAAAAAAAACAATTTCATATTCACTTCCTCATCATTGTTTGGAGCTTAGCCTGCTCATACAGCTTTTGAAACTTATCTTTTTCAGCTGTCATCTCTCTGAGTCTCAGTTGCAGACGAACAACTTCATCTACCTTTACCCGCAATTTGTTGTCCAACACTCTCTTCTTTCGTTCCCATTCTTGCCGAAACTTCTGTTCTAAAGTTTGAGAATGCGTCTTCATTTCTTCATAATCTGCAACAAGTATCTTCAATCTGTCCACTAACTTATGTACAATTCTTGGACTTTCGTTTTCTTCACGTCCATAACTATGGTCATTAATAATCATTGGTAACTGGAATTTTGTATTACTCGATGGAACCGGTGTAGAAGTTGTAAACTTCTCTTCTGAAGGTTTGGGCTTTTTCTTGAAAAAATTTAAAACTGATCCCTTTTCTGACTTCTGTTTTGTTTTACCATCTCTGTTGGTAAGTACCACTATATGGGAATTATTCATACTTTCTTTAATTCCCATATTCTTCATAGCCCTGTTCAAATAGTGAACACATTCTTGATATTCCTCTGATATCTTATCAAGTACAACTTTGAGTTTTGAAGCATTTTCTATAACGTTTTCACCTCTATGAATGTTCGTGATGAGCTGATTGCTATTTGAAAAACCTTTAGGAGAATACCCGTCTGATTTTTTCTTCAACCTCTTTAGCCTCAATTCCATTCTGTACTTATCTGTCAATAGGATTTCATTGCGGATATATTGTCTGATCTGCAGCTCCAGAAGGTTCAAACCTTCTAATACGGTCTTGATGGCATGGGTTTGAACAGCTGTATCTTGAAGCTCTTCCGTATCAAGGCTTGAATAGGTAAGATTTTCAGTATTATTCAGACTTGGCTTCCCTGTTAATCCACAAAGCTTTGGATTCTTTACTGAAGATGTTACGAAATGCAGATCGTTTAGAATAGTGTTTCGTTCATCTATGCTGTCTCGACAAAGCCGCAGTAGCCTCATAGACTGTGTCCTCTCCTTCTTATCGTTACTGATGACTCTACTGCGATAGCTGACTAGGAGGTTGATGTCATCCATTAAAATGTTAAACATATCAAGTGCCGTGCGTGGCAACAGTTTAACAGGAGCAGTTATTTTATTAGTATGAAGAATATGTCTTACGGTAGCGTCACAGTCTTTGACCTGTGACATTATTTGAGCATTCATGTCTGCAAGAGAATTACAATCTGTATGAAGTTTCTCGATGGCCTTCCTAGAACGGCTGAAGAGTTGTATTGTTTGTCCATATTCATTCTGGATAGAATTCAGTAAATCACTTTGAGTCACACAAGGTTCTAGAGACTCTTGATCATCAGTATTAACGTCTCTCGTTGCCAAGCCAACACGTCCTTCTTCCTGAGATAGGAAAGTAGACATCTGCTGGACTTCTTCATAAAAATATCCGTATGCTAAAACATAAAATTAACACAGAATTAAGAAAAGAAAAATAATGTTTCCAATAGGCCTAACCCAGTCCACTGTAATTTAACTTCTTTATTCAATATAATATTATTGAAAATAATAATGTTATTAAAAACAAGTTTCAATGACGTAAGATTATTTCACTATTGACATTTTAGTCACTAAAAGTCTAAATGCGTTATTCAAGGGAATGTGATATTACAAAGGCTCATATGATATCCATATTCTCTAAACAAAATTAATTGGATGTTAAAATCACTTTCCATTTCTACGATGGTGTCATGAACTATACTTACACTTGATCACTGCCAGCATCTCTTCACTCAGGTCGGAGAGCAAATCAGCCACATGAACCTGGCCATCCTTGTAGAGACACTGAAGAAATATCGGGTAAGCAGAATCAGTACGACGCTCTACCATACTTGTCACCATTTCCAAGTTCCGAGCTTGCTTATCCTTAATAGCCTACAAGCACATGATAACTATAACAAAACGTATTGTTGTAGTAATATTTTTACATTAAAATGTTGTTTTTTTGTACCAAAATATTCTGGAATAATTAATGGTGGTGGTGGTGGTGGTGATGTTGATACTTATGATAACGATGTTAATAATAATAATAATAATAATACATAATATGACATACGTAATGATAATAATGCCATACCTGATGATGATAAAGATCATGGTTGTGGTGATGCAGATTGTAATTATATAACATGTTTTCGTGTTTATATATTATATACCTTATAATTAATATTTAAATGAACTGCTGTTAAAGCACATCTCGACTACCCTTGTTCCTGCCCACGAAAGACTTAACTGTAGCCTGATAGAGGAAATCAAGTTCAACCACTGAGGCAAACGTATCAACCCACATTCAAAATAAGACAAAACAGCCTTTGACATCATTTGACGACCACTGACTGCAATAAGAAGGGAATATCCCAGTCAATAGGATGCACTAATGACCCACTATACTTTAGTCAACATATTTTCTGGTATATAGAAAATTCAAATAAACAAAATGCATTGATGAGAACTTCCTTATAGATATTCAAAGGGTGCAACAAGGGTAACCAGTCCCCTAATGTTGTTGGGTTTTTTTTTTTTTTCATGAAGGTCCCATTTTCATTTACCCATAACAATATATTTATTCAGTTAATAATATTAATAATACTGAATAATACTAAGTGGATATTTCTATGGTACACTTTTTAAATGGATTCATGTGAACTTTTAAATTCAAACAAAATAAGCGCTCCTGTTTCCACACAGAGTATAAACCCACCTGGTACTTAACGCAGTCTCTGGTATCTAAGAGTCCGTTTTTAGACAGTAGTGATAGAAATGTGGAGGAGATGTCTAGTTCCATCAAAATGGCTTCACGATTCTCTTCAAACTTTTTTCTTAAGATATCCATTTTATAATCTTGTTATCTAGAAATAGTAAAAAAAAAAAAAAAAAAATTATAAATGGATTTGATATACCGATCACAAGTTATTACTGTCTCGTTCATTAAACATTTTCACCTAGTCTAACTGCAAACAGATAATAATAATTAAAAAAATACGCCTACAATGGAAGTGCCAATATTTATTATCTAAACAATATAGTTATTATGACATCATTTTTAACAAAGTTGTTTTTGATTATATATATTAAAAAAGGCCACTTTACCACCCAGAATCAATGGTTTAAAAGAATCAAATTAATAAACAAAGAAATAAAAAGGGTCAATTCATTACAGTTCTCTACCCTCTATTTTGTAGTAGGCCTACCCTCCAAAGCATCCCCTCCCCCCCCAAAAAAAAACACCCTCCAGGCCCGTACGCAGGGGAGGGGGTGCGACGGGTGCGCACGCACCCCCTAAATCTGTCGAGATCCGTAAATGCAAATTTGGGTTGACGCTAATTTACTAGAATAACGTTAAAAACGAAAATAAACATGGATATCCCTTCGGGCCTTTACAAACGCACACCCCTAAAGAAAATCCCGAGTACGGGCCTGCCCTCAACAGAATATTTCTTTTCAATCTATCCAAAACCCATTTCACGAGATATATAAATTAGCACAATACTGATGTTTCATTTGACAACAGTATAAAGTAGACCTACTTACATTAATAACTTGTTTTGATTTCTTGTTAACGGCAAACATGCTGTTTCACCACTTTGTAAGTCAACCAGTCGCACAATATAACTTTTAAAAAGTCTTTCATGCTTTATCAGCCCTTCCTTGATATTTTTAAAGAGGTTGGTCTGATTTCTTACGTGCCTATATATATCCAATAAATTATTCAAACAAATAGGTCTTGGACATTTCGTCTGATTAGGACATAACGGCCTGTCAAAGACACGATAATATGACTTCCAGGTCAATACAAAGCGTATATATATATGTATCGAACATTGTGGGACATTGTTTCGGCAGTTTATTTTAATATGCCACGTCATTGACTTAAATAATGTCTGATGCTATTTAAATCTTATTTTGACCGTGTATTCGCAAGCACCTGGTCTCCATTCTCAATAAAACAGAGAGAAATGATCGCAGGAGCTTCTGGTTATAGCGTATCAAATAGAATTAATTATCGCGCGTATGTTAAGTAATTTTAATAGACCATAAAATACTGACAAAATTAATGCCCTTGTGGTTGAAGCACTGTCGAGGTGCATGCAAAATTAGCATCACAGTTTTTGTGCGCAGTTAAGGTTATCACGGACGCTTACTGTCAAAAACTAGTATTTTAACTCCCTGATTTGTTTAATTTTTTAAGGAGCTTTGTTTGAAGCTTAAGTGGATATAAAAGCGTGCGCCTTTGAACTAAAAATCACACACACCCCAACAAAAAACAAAACAAAATAACAACAACTAAAACATTAATATGTATTAGGCCACGCATTTTTGATTAAATGTTTTACGGATCCGCCGACATGTTTGGAAAAGTCCCGATGAAAAAATAAAA
>JAULBS010112154.1:0-14989 GCA_032355785.1 Symmetromphalus regularis | reverse complement strand
ATAATTAAAATAATAACGAATAATATATATCAGCAATTCGTTCGCACTGCCAAAATACCTCTGCTGACACACTTGTTAATTAATAAATACATAAGTGAAAAAAAGAGACAATGGGGTAATTTACCTTGGTATCAGTAGGGTATTCGGTATTGATATAGTACTGATAACTATACTCATATCAAGCAGTGTTTTAGAGCCTTTTCTTTGTTTATATCGAACCCATTTTTTGTATAAAGGATAGGTAGGTATTCTAACAGGTAATGTTTTTGAACCATTGCTCATCTGCTGACCCACAGGTAAACCTCTACAGTTAAATAGACTACAGAAGTAATAAAAAAAACAATAATCAATGCCAAATACTTAGTATGTAATAATAATTTTTAAAAATGTTTTATTATGTATCGATAATTGTTACTGCGTGACACTGTGTAATCATCAAATAATATATGAAATAGATTTGGAAAAGTTCCAATACAGACATAATGTTATAATCAGTAATCAGGTAGTGTCGTCAGAAGTATTTTCTAGTGTTTTACTTAATGACGGGGATACTTATTTTTTGATACCGAAATGTTCGGTATTTTGAGATTTTCTCGGTACGGTAAATCGGTATTGACACGATATCGATAGCGAACGGTATACTAGCATACAGAATACGGCCCAGCTCTACCATCTGGGCACATCGCTTGACACGCTTAAACGACTTCAGGCGTATATCTGCTTTGACGTCACGGGCTAGCTCATCTATTGTCGACAGTTTCCGGCAAACATCGGAGATCAGCGAGTAAAAAGCCCTATTGAAGACTCGCACGCTTAAAGGAGTCCGTAATGGTCACGCAGTATTTGCGTATTGTGATTTATGAAGGCAAACAAGTTTATTACGCACCACTTATCTGTTGCTGACCGGAACGCTTTAACTAAATATTGTTGAGTCAAAAAAAAATGTCTGGCATTCGATTTTCAACTGTTAATCCCTTCAGTATTAAAATCCATTTCTAGCAGTTAAAAAAGGGAATGGAAAGCCTGCATTTATGAGGCAGCAGTGGATTTAATTATTATGTCTGAAATAACAGTCAGTCATTTAGCAATGTGCTGGGTTCATTTTCCTTCTTGCCAGGCAGGACCACCACCTCCTTTTGTTAGTAATATTCACAATTTCAATACAGATAATCAAAGGTATCTGGATTTATCATTCTCTAGAATACCATGCTTTTATATTACATCTTAGATCTGTCCAGGGATATAAGACTATTTTCCAATCCATGTGCTGGATAAAATATGGATCAAAACAGAGGTTTATTATGATTTCTTCAAGTAGGTGTGTACATGTAAGTATTCCCAGTGATGTTCAAGTGAAGCAAAACAAAGTGGTAGGTGGGGGAAAGATAAAGGGATGTCATACACATTGTATCCACTTTGACTGGGCCTCATGAGAACACTGTGAAGAGAACAAGAAAACATCAACATGAAAACCACCAATAAAGCACAAAACACAACACTAAAATAAATGATTTTATAGGAATAACTTTTCTTCTACAAGCGTAAGGCCAAAACGATGACATAAAACAATTATAGAAAATAAAAACGATTACAGTCAAAACGATTACAGTCAATACTTTTATTATTTTTTTACTTTTCTTTTGTTATTTGTATTTAACGTATCAATCACTTAACATAACATAGGCTATGAATTATTTTTTATGCACCCTGTACAGAATGTTTGAAAAGAAACTGTGTTGACACTTATTATTATTTCAATACCCTTGTTTTGACGTGCCATTTCTTGTGTCAGTGGGTATAAATTACTATAAATACAACACTTAAATATAATATTTAAATGTAACAAACAAACTATAACACAGTAAATATAAAATGTAAAATAACAGTTAGTCAGTGACCCTGTCTAAGTTGTTGATTTGTATAAAAGATATTTTCATCTACTAGAAACTGCTGGTCAGGATAAACACAAATATAAACCAGCTGTGGTGGCACAGTAGTTAAGCTGTTAGCTCATGGCTGGTAGGTACTGGGATCAAATCTTAGTCAAGGTATGGGATTTTTATCTCGATACTGACCCCGATCCAGAGTGAGTGTTCCATAAAGGCTCAATGGGTAGGTGTATCTGACTTACACTGACCAGTGGTCCCAAATTGGTTTATCAAAGGCTGTGTTATTTGCTGTTTTTGTGTTAGATAGTGTATGTAAAAGATCCCTTGCTGCTAAATGGAAAGAGTAGCCTATGTGATGGGAGGTTTCCTCTAAAGACAATGAGTTGCAAAACACCATATATCTGACACCTAATTGTCACTGAATAAACAATGTGCTGGGGTGTCATTAAACAATCAAACCTTTTGGCATAAACATAAAATTATTGGAGGTGTCAAAATTGACATTCTAAGTAAGAAATAATGTTTAATTTTAACAGTAAAATAAACAGCTGTAATAGTTAAAAATATGTTAATCTTTAACTGGAGTCAGTAACTTTAAATACAACACAAATACAAAATTTAAACACATCAATGTAACATTTAAATATAACAATTAAAGGACAGTGTAGTATTATGTCAGCAATTCAATAATTTGTCATCTATAACTCGTACAAAACTGTATTTATTCTCTTGCCATTTAACTTGATTCTGTTCATTTTAGGATCATTCACAATTGTCAACATATTCTTATTGGAATAAACCAATACTTTACAGGTGGTGAGGTAGTGGGTGTGGACTCTCATGACCAGCATACAAATTATTTATTAAACATTAAAATATCGACTAAAATCTCACCTATATCAACATTTTAAGAGTGCAAGTTGTGAAAATTTGTACAAATTGTAGAAAATGTTGAGAACTGTCAATGATCCGTTATCAGTTTATGAAAGAGCATAGTAGCACTTATGTTTTGTATACGTATAAAAATGTTAAATTATTGAAGTGGCAATATTACACTTTACAAGAATCCAATATACCAACTTAAAGCAACAGTCCATATGATGTGGACACATGTGAGGGCCCAGGTCATTGCGAATGTCAATATCTGATATGCGTGATAACAGCTTAACTCTGTATGGAAAAGCATGTTAAAATATCATTTTATTTTACTTATCTAAAGTTAAGAAATTCAATATATAATTTCTTTTTTACTGTTAAAACCTACTCTGTATAATAAAATATTAAGTAGGCCTGTTATGCGTAAATGTGTCTTTTTTCTTATTTCATTTGTTATGTCACGAATTGGAAATTTTAAATGTATTTCTTGCTTTTGATTTGTGTTCACTTGAATTGTGTAGTGAGATAAAAACATAAATGTTTAAGGATGAAAAATAAAAGCCAAGTGTTTGATGTGTGAAAGTTAACATGAAGAATATTTACTAAGTCTATGTAAGTGTATACATGTACATGTATGTATCAGTATGAGAGAAGTATGTACAAATTACAGTTTATTACTTTTTTCTCTCTTACAAGTAAAAATATTACAATAATCTGACCAAATCAAAGTACATAACACGTACACACAACCTATGACATTTTCATAATTGCAGGGTTGTATACATGTCGATAAATATGACAGTAGGAAAAGCTATACTTAATGACATAAACTAAAAGAAAATAATATATTTATCAAATGTGACACAAATAATGAAAATATACAATATTGATGACACTATTTTTACAGAGAAGTACTATATATCACACACAAGTAATTAAAGAGTGACATTAAATGTGTAAAAGATCATACATGTAATATTGATATTAAAAAATAAATTAAAATTAAAAAAAAAAACTTACTTTTCCTCTGTTCTGCTTATGAGAGCAATGCGGCCATAATCCCAGGCAATCTTCCTCAGGAAAGTGAACAACAACAGAAGTACCTGTAAAACCATTACAATATGAGCAAAACATGAAATTTATGATTAATGATAATTGTTTTCAGCTCAATATAATAATAATAATAATATTATTATAATGTGGTGAAAAATTAAAGTGCCATCAAAACACTCAGGTTGAATTCCTAGAAAGCCTGACACCAATCCAGTCAGTTAAACAACATTTTGGAAATAAAATAACTGCTACATTGATTTTACTAGAATACCCACACATTGTATGAACTCTTTGTATATTACACTTTGCTGTGAATCATCAATTTAAAATTATAAATTAAGAATATATAACTGACAATACCAATGGACTTGTATCCTATAAAATTAGAAAGTCTGACTTGAGTTTGGAGATTATAAGGCTCTTGGGTTCAACCTTAAAACTGAGTACAGCTTAAGGTTCATAAGGAAAATTGTGGATATAACAACTGACTTCAAAGACACAGTTCCACAGTCGAAGACAAAAATACTGCTGCATATACATGTGTAACAGGCATATACACGTGTAAAATTGGAGGACCATCTAGTTACATTACCAGTTTGTCTGTTCATCTATTCATCTACAGTTTCAATATAATGCAAATTATGAAATTATGTTTTTCTAAGAGGGGTACACTAAAATATGAATTTTAATTAATCCTTTTTGCATTTTTGAAACCAGCATGCACCTACATGTACATATAGGTAGTGATCATATTTTTCACATTCATTTCTTGCTTGCATTATTTTTTTTATTTACACTGCCAATATCCATCTGTTCATCCATCTCTCTATGACTGAGGTTAAATGTAAGATATGTATAAATGTACTCACCACCCAGACGATGACATTGATAATCAAGTTATCTGGTATTCCAGCATAGTCTGGTGTGAAGGGTGTGAATGATTTGTTAGAGGTGTGGTGAGGATAGCAGGCAGAAGACATCTTCTCTTTCAATCAGGATCCAAGCTCACCATGCAACTCCATTACTGCACCCTCTAAAATACAATATACCATACGTTGGTAAAGTCAAGAAGAGAAAATGGTTCTCAACATTCTCTGACAAATGGTCTATTGTAATCAATTGTTTTATTCAAATATAAAAATAAGATACACATACATGTGTTAATACATTAGGAATTAGTGTTTCCTCTAATGCAGAACGGAATGGTGCTCCCCTGTCCTTTGAGATCTTCTTCTGCTTTTCACTGCCCTTTCTACCGCCTGCTCACTAACCCCTCAGATGTTTAACTACTGCCCTTTCTGCAGCCTTACCCACTAGCCCCTTTGAGGTCTACCTCTGCCTGCCACTGCTCTTTCTACAGCCTGCCTGCTGGCTAATTTTAATGTTTACATCTGCCTCAGTTATCTTCTGTGGTTGCCTTTTGGAAAGTTTTTTATTATTAAAAACTTTAAAATGATTATATTTTCAGCCAAAAAGACTGTATATGCTTTGGTCAATGCTAGTCTTCCAGTGAAAGCATCTTTGTAAATACATGTAAGCATTCATCTGAATAATATTAAGTAATTATGGCATGAGGTTGATATACTTTATGGAGCAAAAAACCCAAATACTAACGTGACAACTGTACCATAATTATTTTATTACATCAATAATATACACTTTTCAATCTATAATGTTAATATGATCTAACTTCAATAAACATTAAACATATAATTTCACTAAATTTTAGGGTTAGAATTGTTTTGTATTAATTAATGAAATCCTTATTCCCAACTTCTAGACTAAGTATTTCTTCTAATTTTGTGTTGGTACATTCTGCAAAATGTCTTTTTCACCCTCCTTTTTACCATTAGCATCATTCATGTTTCTAATAAGAACAAGAGAATCTCTTAAGCTGTGCTAATGAAAATGTCTGGAAATTTTCAAAAGTTATTGATCCAATGAAAGGAGCCTATTGGTCTTCGTAAGGAAATTACAAGTTTTAACCAATAGGTGTGTGACTGTTCAACATCATGATTTACTGAGTTGTAAAAACACAAAACACTGCAGTATTTTTTGAAATGGAAGAACACGTGATACAACACCAACTATATGCTTAATGAAATAAGAATGAATGGCGAACATAAAATTGATAGCATACATGTGTATGTCTATTAATATATTTGATGGTAAAAATCATAAATTTGTCATAACCTACACATGCACTTGTTGTTACAAGGTCCTTATTTTATGGTAATTTCTGTATGGGTTTCTAGGTGGTATGATTAGTTTTATGCAGTGACCAGATGATAAATTAACGTACAGTCAACTATCCTTATATCAGCATTCGTTATAACAGAATATTCAATTATTACTGCAGGCAAACAAAATAAATTTGTGGGTTTCTGATAACCATACTCTACCTAATGCATACCTTGCCAAACTTTTCACCAAATTTAACTCATACCTTCTACATGTAGTTTTGAAATAGAGCACGATAATAATATATAACTGCTGTGGAAACTTATGAACCAGTTTTTTAACACACAGTCTGAAACCAGCTGCAAATATTGGCTTAATCATCAGGACTGATTCAGTGTTGGCGAACAAATCAATAATTACAGAGATGTTGCAAATATTTCTCTTTAATCTCCAGCCAATCATAATGAGACCATGAACAGACAAAAGATTAATTTTACACTTGTTCTATTCATTCTTACATATATGGACACATATTAATTAAGGCATTTTTGACTTGTGACAGAAATTATTAGCTACATGTACATCATAGAATCATAGCTTGTAATATTTTTATAAGATGCAACTACACATATTAGTGATTCTGATTAATAAAATAAATTATAATTATTTCAGTCTATACCATCCTATATTTTACATAACAATGGGGAGAAAATTCTAAATACAAACAGATTAGTTATAGGAACATTCAGCATTTGTATTGTAAACATAATAATAATATGATCAATGGCATGCAGAAAGGGCTCCTGGCATCCATTTCAGAGGGATATCCAATCAAAGAGTGAAATTAAAATTAGGCCCTATACTTGAGTCTTGGAGGCATACAATCAAGGGGTTAGCCTGGGGCATCACCAAATCTCTGCACACCACTGAATAATTATGATGTTCTTGAAATTAGCGGTATTTATTTTATCTCAAGACAGTTCAAAAGAGTTTCATTCTTGTAATTAGATAAGATAACGTATGCCCCACTAACTTTGTTATTGTGCCAACACACACAAACAAGTCAGGTTATGTTACACATACCTTATCTAAATAGTAGACATGACCTGTAGTACATAGGATACCATCACAGCACACACACAGTAGCTTTTTAATGAATAATATATACGTAGCTGCACTTTGGTAAAGCAATAATCTGCAAGCGATAAACACAAGCTGGTTTCAAGTTTCCAATGATTTAATACTAATGACAAGCATTTTAACAGCAGCATGAAATCACAGTTGTGCAAAAATGAAAATACCTTCTTATATAACCTGAACATTATTGATTTAAACATCCAGTGCTGTAGTTTGTCATATAGAGTGAACTTTCCTTCAATTCATAAATATATACATGTACATGTATTTATATTAACAATGGCAACAACTGCATATACATGTATACATAAATTTATCCCACAATCATAAACCTATGAACAATATATGATGACAAGATTAAATTCTATATATCAAGTAGAAATTAATCTGTGACATTGTCGGTATTGTGTCATATCAACCTCATGGCACTGCCATAATTGCTTAATATCATTCTGATGTATATGTATAATATTATATACATGCATTTTGTAGGTAGGCTTGTCCTTATGTTGCATTCATGTATGCTTTAGACCTCAAACTTAATGAAGGCAATTGACATAGGGGTTTACTGGTTGTAATAAAGTGTCACGAGATAAAAAATTACACTGTGTATGCTATAAATATTTTGTTATAATCCAAATGCAACTCTGCCCTCCTCCCTAACCTCAGCCCCCCCCCCCAAACAATAATAATAAAACCCAGATCAATGTCACTCAGGTATCATAGTTACCATGGCAATATAATAATGCTTTGACTGTCATTACTGTAACAAGCAGATCAATACGGGCTTACAATAAATCATAGTGTATTCACAGTGGGATACAAAATTCAGCAAGGTTAACGATATCTTGACGTTCTTTCAAATATAGCAAAATAATTTTTATACTGCACATTAATGACATTATTCATTAGCTTTGTTTTCGCTTTATATTCAAACAATATTATAATTTGTTTCAAGATCCTCGATATTTTATTATTTAATATTAAATCTACTTTAAAATCTACACCATTTACAGCAGTCTGGTTGACAAAAAATATGATACAACCAACTTGTAATCAAGCACTTTAAAGAGGTTTGCATTGCGTACATTTGACAAATTTTATAAATTGCATTTCAATGTACACAAACATCCAAGCATGTACACAGTTTATTCAACTAACCAATAATAATTGTTACAGTTTCTGTTACTGTAGTAACTTTCTTCAAACTTATGCTTGAATGGTTTGGTTTTGTCAGTCATAACTTAGTTCCTTTTAGTTCACACCCATTCTTTCAAACATTTTGGCTGTGATCAATGTATTGGACATAATTATACCAGTATCTAAGAAATTAACACAAACACTACAAGACAAAAGAAAATATTCAAATGAGTTTTTGATAAATTATGCAACTGAATTTAATTATAAGGGTTGACAGTAATTATTTTTGTGTTCAGACATGTACAAGGGTGAAAACAAAAGAAGCACTTTGCACACTGAGTGGCTGTAGATATAAAAAAACAAAAAGTACTTTTTGGCTCACATTTACATGAATGCAAAAACAATTACTGAGAAAGTAATATTTGTTTATTAAATAACTGTGTTATCAACACTGGTGCATTATTAAATCTACAACTATTTTGTTTAAGATTACAAGATGTCATAAAAAACTTATAGTTTATACTATAATCTTATACATAGATCATTATTAGATACTTATGCTTGCCTTATATTGAAGTTTTATTATGGTCTGATTTGGTACATATATACATGTAACTATATAGACAGGAGTTTTGTTCTCAACAGAAGTTATTTCTCACCGATAAGACAATGTAAGAACTCTGCCATGGGAAATTTTACAACTTGGCAATTCTGACGTCATTACGGTAACCTTTTCATATTCCAAAATGCAATGTCATTTAGAGGATGTACTTTACGATTCATATTCAGCCTAAATATTTAATATTATTAATTAATATGTAATTTGTGGACACACTGAGTATAAATGGATTTAATGGTTTTAGGTGTGTGTTTTTTTTATTTTTATAAATACACAAAGAATACAGATTTATGTTGTAGAGGCTGCTATTATAATTAGTTTTTGATACTTTTTAAACAAAGTAATCAAAATAGAAGCAAATTAAGAAAATTACGGTTCCTGTCAAAATACAGTCTATCATTTTAAATTCACAACAAAAACATTTAGCCAAGATTTACATAACAAGATAGAAATAAATATTCACTTAATCAAAAGATACTGTGCAGAAACCAAAACGAGTATCGAGGTGTCAAGAGGCATAAAGCCACTCATATTTAAATTTTGTCACTGATTTGTATAAGACATTCAAATGATATCCAGAGTGCAAGCTAATGCAAGACATGTAGAAAGCCTGGCAAATCATATCAGAAGAAATATAAATTGTGCCACCACGTGCCAGATCACACAAGAAAATGTGAGAGCAAACATTTGTTACAAACAGTAGCTGAATGGGTCAAATCACTTGCTCTATACAAGACTGCAATCAATACTGTTCTGGCAAATGAGAGTATTAGTTCAGTGTTTCTCATAGTGTTTGCTCAAGGATTCTACTTTATATTCCATTAACCCCGAATGCCATCATGTTATCATTTTAATTAGCTGAAATGAAATAAAGTATAGTTTTGTAATGAGATGTCTGGAAGCTGGTGATAATAGAATGTTTTCTAAAAGCCTGTATTTCAGAAATGTGGTATGTTGTGATGACTGTTTAAAATCAACAGAGATGCTGAATTAGTGAATTTATGGATCAATGGATGAGGCAATCATGAAATTCAATGCACATTTTGGCACTAACATGCACCATATCGATAAAGTGTTTCAAGGTTGACAGTTATCACTAAAAGTACAGCATCAGTTGTAATGGTGAAAGCAGATTAGAATAGCATAGGAATGGCAGGGGAACAGGGTCTAACATACATTACAAAAGACATTCAAAAAGTCATCAGCATTTTCCAATATGATTAATTCACACCACAGTTGATTTAGTCTAGCACTACTTTAATCTGCTATCATGCCATTAGTGAATGTTTTATTCTAGTACTTCAAAAGATCCCCATCAGCAGCTATGACATCATCACTGGAGCTGAACTGTTTTCTTTGTAAATCTGCTTTCGGTTTGGGAAATATAAAGGTCTTAGGGTGCAAAGCCAAGTAAATAAGGATGATAAGGAAGTAATCTGAAGCCACAGATAAAGCAGAAACTTGAGTTGGCTATGTCATGAAGGAACACTGTCATGAATAAGCATGATGCCTCTGTGCAGTTTCTACATTGTTTATTTCTAATAGCATATCACAACCTTTTTAACTCATCTATATAGAACGTTTCATTTATGATGACCAGTACATGTAATTGATCATCAAAATTCCTTTAGAAACCTCAATATACATGGTGTCGTATAGCTTTTGGAAGTTGTTTGTGAGATATGTCTTGCTTTTTATGAGTATGACCTTTTAGAACCTGAAAATGATCTGCGACAAAATATACTGTATTTGTTTTATATTTTTTTATACAGGGTTTTAAGACTTTAAAATTTACACTGAATTTCAGAACAATTCCCTATACTTATCGTCCAAAATACAAACTGTAAGCCATTTTTTGAAGACAATTTTGTTTATATTTATTCATACAATACATGTACATGCATATCTTCTGAGTTCTGAATGATCTTCAAATTGCACTGTTTAGCTGATGTATCAGAGAGGTCATCATGCTGGTTTCTGTTTAGACAATCACACTCTGACTTCAAACAGGCTGCCTGAAAAATCTGCATGTATGTGTACTCAAGGAAAGAGGTCACTCCTAGTACAGATGAGACCTATAAGGGGTCGCTGAAAAACATTGAGCCTATGATAGACTGTGTTAACAGAATTGATTGCTAATTATTTTTCAATGGAGGTCCATACACTTCTGTCACTGATGCTGGAGTATGTGGATCCCACTGGTGGATAAGACTTCCTCCTATATGTATATGCAGGTAATACTCCTCACTTATAGGCACATAGACCTGTATCTATATATCCATGTACAGGTAACACTCCTCAGTTATCTGCATGTAAACCTGTATCTATATATCCATATAGCTAACACACCTCACTTATCTGCATTTAGACCTGTATATATATATCCATGCAGGTAACACTCCTTTTATCTTCACATAGATCTGTATCTATGTATCCATGCATGTAACACACCTCTCATATCTGCACATAGATCTGTATCTATATATTCATGCAGGTAACACCCCTCACTAATGTGCACATAGATCTGTATCTATGCAGGTAACACTCCTCACTTATCTACACATAGACCTGTATCTATATATCCAGGCCGGTAACACTCCTCACTTATCTGCATGTAAACCTGTATCTATATATCCATGCAGGTAACACTCCTCACTTATTTGCATGTAGACCTGTATATATATATCCATGCAGGTAACACTCCTCACTTATCTGCACGTAGATCTGTATCATTATATATCCATGCATGTAACACTCCTCTCTTATCTTGGTGATTCATTTGTTGACATAATTCGTGAAGTAGTTTAGTTATAGTCCAAAATAGTGCAAAATGGAGGTTCATGCATCTATGAACGTTGTTTTTTTAAGTCACATGATGTCATTTGGACCAATCGAAGTATTTATAACAAATGTGTATTTACAAAATGGAATTATATATATATACACATACAGGTAATACTCCTCACTTATCTACACATAGACCTGTACCTACATATATATGCATGTAACACTCCTCGCTTATCTGCACGTAGACCTGTACCTACATACATATGTCGGTAACACTCATCACTTATCTGTATATAAACATTATCTAAATGTCACTTGGGGATCACAAATGAGTAAGTACTATATTCACAGAAATTTGCAGTAAACAAAGACAATGATGATAAAAAAATACATTAACTGAAAGATTGAAATGCTCTTAGCTAGTTCTGTAAGCAATTGATTTACTGCCTTGTATTTGCTGTTAATAATAGCAAAGAAGGCATCTGGCATCAAGTGGCAACCTAGGGCCAATTTGTAATTCTATTGTTTGCTTTTATGATGATCAGCATAAGTCATCACAGATAATTAATATTTGCAGCAGCTCAAGGGAATCAACAACTACACTGTGACCATTTAGTAATTTAATGTATATTTTTAACTGAGCAATTCACATACAATATCCCCTGCTGAGAAAAGATGTGAAGATCTATATATTAATAAACAACAAGATTTTTAGACACGGGGATAACAATTTATATCAACTAATGGGTGAAAGAAATGATACCAAGGATAATTTAACGATAACTTTGAGGAACCACACAAAACTTTGCAAAACAAATGTATAGCAGACATAAATGCCATAATTTAATTTAAGCAGTGATGAAAACAAAATCTGCAGAAGCTTAAACAAAATATCCAAAAACCAAAAATATTTTATTCTTATATTTGGTATCGTTTCTTTTGCCCATTAGTTTAGTTAAAGTTAGTAAAGGATGTGAACATGTTTGCACAGTATAGGATGGGAATAGTTGTTCTGACTCTCAAGTAAATTAGTTAATCAGCTGCTATTAGGTGTTGAGCATATGGGATTAACTTTCAATATTCTTTTGTTAAAACCATCATTAGGTATCATGCAGAAACATCTCACAGAAACTGTGTAGGTACATGTACATAAAAACTAATAAAAGAGAACACTTTTGTGGTGCCATATGGACTCCTTGCTTGCATGTCTAGAGTCTTACATCAGTCCAGTTAGACCTGCATGTACAATATGCCAAGAATAAAACTAATATTAAACAGCTGAGGAAACCACTGGATTTGTATGCTATACAAGCAGAAGTCACAGATTATTTAAATGAGTACCAGATTCCATTACTGTAACAATAACTTGGCTACATACTGAGGAATGAAACACACAAGTGACAATATACACAGTATTAATGAGAAAATACTTACACATAAAAGATCAGGAGAACGCAGATCACAAGACTAAGTGGAATTTGCAGACAGAAGCAGTACTGGGGATAGTCTGACATACACAACCGGCCATCACAGCCTAATGGAAGCCATCTACCATGATGATGGCTAGCAAGTGACATTAATTACTTCCTGTGTAAGGTGATCAACCAAGTGTCTTCAATAATGCAGAGGAGACCAGTGCTTAAAGTAATGCCTGTCCAATGATAGCACTTGGGACAGAAGCATTGCCCAGACTCAGTTCCGTAAGCACTATTGATTTTAAATATAGTAGTCATTGTCTCAGAGTGCTGTTATTATTCATGGCTGGTAACAATAGAAATCTGATTTCGAACATGATGCAGAATGATGTTATCCTTAAAACAGGCAATTTCAACAATTAGCTTTCATGTCACCTACTTATTTAACAATACATAGCCTATAATCATATTCATATCTCTACAACAGATTCAAAAAATGTTAACATGGTACAAATAACAGTCAGACTGCAGAAACAGTACAGAATAGAAATGAACCAAAATATATAACTGATGACTTCGCCAATTGACTTTTCAGATCAGTTTATAAACTACCTGGTAAATGAAAGATGTTAGATGAATGAAATAATTCAGTCACTGTATATGACAGAATACAACAAACATGATAACCAAGTTGAAAACAAAATAAACTGAATAGTGTACATGCAATCCCACAATCTAATTACTTTAAATATTTCATTTAAACAATTTAAATATCTGAAAAATAGAATAAAACCTTTAAAAATTCAAAATGCATTTGAATCAGTAAATACATGTATGAGTAAAAACCTTTTTTAAAAATCTATTTTATTGCAATATTTCAATAATCTAAGAGTACTACAATTAAATACTCGCGGTTTGTAATATTAAGATGAAAGCAATTTGCTATAAAATGTCTGAACTGCTTAAAGCCATCAAAATAATTGCTCTTCACAGATAACTGACAAGGCCAGCCTTGAGCTAAATGTCTAAACTCTTCTTCATTGTGCATATATGGAATTAACTGTCAGTCTAAGTGGCTTGGCAATATTGTCAATATAAAGAACATCAGCCATTATAATGGCTTGTTTTTCAACAAACATTGCAAATCCAGATAAATATGTCTTGTTCATATACAGCTTTTATTATGTATCCTCCAAAGTTAAACCTTTATTGCAAATGGAGGCATGCTGCTGGCATATTTCTAAAGGCCTTACAGGGTTTCACGTTTAAGGTGCGCGATCGCACTTGCGCCCCACCGCGCACATAGATTTCTACCAAGGAGCGTGAATAACCGCGCTCCAAAACTACCATCGAGTTCGGTAATTCTCGGTTTTTGTGAAAATATCCGAATATAATTAGAATTGATCACATAAAAAAATTTCATCTATTTAAATTATCAGGAATATTATAAATAAATCGACCCAAAATATATAATAAATCTTCAACTCGCGTAATTGTCGGAGAATTAGAGCAAAAAACTTTTTTTTTTAAACTTCCGGTTTTGTCAATTAAATCGACTGGTAAAATTAATTTGGCATAACACGTACAGATATCAACTATTTTTGTTTCCAAAATGCGGATGGAAAATCCATTTAATTAATAAACTGAACTATTTGGAGACAAGCAATTATGTTTTTGGAGAAAATGGGGAATTCCGTTTCAGACATGGTTTTTCCATGATTCTGTTATCACGGAAAATCAATGCCTCTAGTATACCAAATATGAATACCACTACCTCCCCGACGATGATGACGTGAACAACCACCCTCACAGAAATATGATTTAGAACTGATACACATTGCTAATTATTTACTCTGGCCAAATGTATCAATGATTCTGAATCAATTGAATCA
>JAULBS010112143.1:0-14991 GCA_032355785.1 Symmetromphalus regularis | reverse complement strand
CCCCCCCCCCCCCCCCCCCCCCCCCCCCCCCCCCCCCCCCCCCCCGGGGGTGAATTTACATGGTCCAAAAAAAGGCCTCATGTCTGACCATCTGTTCAAATCTAGACGAAGAACGCATGAGCCAGAGGCTGGAAATCTGTAGTATCGCGATTGCGCGAACTTGCAAAGCAAAAATGGCATCTGTAGCAAAAGAAATCTATGACGCGATCGTTGTCTCTGTCATCATTTTGTGGTTCACTTCGGAGAAACCGGAGATAGCCATCCGGGTGGATGATTATCAATACTGAATTCGCCTACCTCGATTAGAACCCCATATAGGTTGGCGGGCGACCGCTAATCTACAACCCTGCTATTCCTTTGGAATACTAGTAGAAAAACTGAATTTCGATCCCAGCCTCAATTTTGAATTATCAGACGTAGTGCTTATTTATACAATATCTAATGTTGTGTTTCTGTGTGTATATATAATTGTAACTGTTACGGTAAATGTGTTTTGTAGGAGAATGCACCAGTTTTGTGCTACGACTGGCTTCAAAAGCTCGGTCTCGAGCACTTGGACCTCTGCACCCAAGTTTCGACATCAACCGTATCCTACGCGATGCCCTGCGACAAGTTCTTCCCCTGAATGCCCATTTGATATGCACAGGACGTCTCTTTATTTCCATGACGCGGGTTCGTGACAAACAGAATGTAGTCGTCTCTGAGTATGAATCACGGGAAGAACTCATTGAGGTTTGTATCCTTTTTACAGTACTTAGTCAGCAGGGTTTTTGTCAGAGGGTAAAATTCTATACCCTTAAATTTTCTGAGGGTACGACTGTACCCACAAATTGCAGAGACATTTTTTACTGCAAGTTTTTCCATGCTCGTGATGGGAATATCACTGACATAATTCATTTCCGAGCCTCTAAAATAATAAAATTTTCTGCAGGGATTACCCTCAGAACCCACACTCGCCACCCCCCATTCTGCATACCGTCAAATTATTTTATGGCACAAACTCTGGTCAGTATATGTTCATGTACAAACATTTTAATTCTGTACTATTTATAGATGTAGTGAGGGACTGAAATGATTTATAGTTCTAGGGTCCATTGTTTGAATTATAATATTTTTTTTATATACACATATCTGAATAAGTTAAGTAATTAGCCATACCTGTAGGTTGTTACTATTATTTGTAGCTGCCAACTCTAAATGGACAAGCTATTGGCAACCAGGCAACCAATTATTTCATTCCCTATATATATATATACCGTATACGGTACATATATATTACACCTCTCTGATTTATCTTTCCTGCAACATCACAGTGTTTAATATCTATAAATAGAATTTTGTATTCTTCAAATGCGTACACATGTACATACATGTGTAACACACGTGCAATATACATTACATGTACTGTAGTTATTCATATCACATCAGTGTATCCTAATTTTTGTGTGTCTTTTTAGGCTTTGCTGTGCAGTGCTTTTGTTCCATTTTACAGTGGAATGCTTCCTCCCAAATTTAGAGGTGTTGTAAGTATTGCATATAAATTTATATATCTGACATTTTTATTACCCAATTTTAGGGGTTTTAGTTTTAAAACTTTTAACTAAATTAGAGTAGAATGCAAACATGTTTTAAATATTTGTTTAGAATTATAACTATTTTCATGTCGTTATTTAAATACCTCAGTTCACAGCATGAAAAATAAACTTTCTTCTTTTAAAGCTCTGAATTCTGAGTAAAAATAATAATGGTACAGCTCAAGATTAGCAGGGCATACATGGTGTCACTTTAAAAATGACCACCAATGTTTTTTTTATTGTGTGGTAGTTGTTTATGATTTGTTTGGTGAAGGGTGGGAAAATTCAGTGATCAGTGACTGTCTGACATCTGTATCTAGATTTAAAAGAAAAAAGAGGTAAGGCTACGTCAAACCATTTCAAAAAGTGGTGTGGCCATACCAGATGTACCATCTACACCGCCCCAGTGTATATTAAATATATATGTATGTATCATCTACACCGCCCCAGTGTATATTAAATATATATATATATATGTATATATATGTATCATCTACACTGCCCCAGTGTATATTATATATATATATGTACCATCTACACCGCCCCAGTGTATATTAAAAATATATATGCATACACGTGTATATTTAAAAAAGTAAAGACTTACCTTTAATATTTGTTATTTTTAGCGGTACGTGGATGGTAGTTTGAGTGACAATCTGCCTACCCTAGATGAAGATACAATAACAGTGTCTCCATTTGCTGGAGAATGTGATATATGTCCCATGGACAACTCGAGTAACTTCATGCATATTAATATTGTCAACCACAGCCTCCAGTTTACAGTCGGCAACTTGTACCGTCTCTCCCATGCATTGTTTCCACCTCATCCAGAAGTGCTTAGTCAGATGTGTCGACAAGGTTTCGATGATGCTCTAGTCTTTTTACAGAGTAACAGTACGATCAATTTTTTTTATTTAGATTGTTTTTGTGTATAATTATATATGTACATGTATATAATATTATAAATTAAGAAACAATTTATTTTTCTCTTATTTAAATATTATTTCGGGCTAATGCAGAAATGAATTTTTAGAGCGAAGTTTAATATATATATATATGGAATATATATATATATATGACATACTAGCATAAATCTTTAAAATACTATAGTTATTTAAATTTATTCTAGAGTCATTGTTTGTAGTGACAGAATGCGATGACAGTATGTTGCCATGTCATAACTTAAGAACAGTAGGTTTATTGCCATATGACGACTGCAAAATGACATCATTAGTTGGATACAGGATTATATGCTCTTTCTGTTTAAAATATTTTTTAATTAATTATTTTAAATAAATTTGTATATCGGCCCTGATCCAACTTCTGAAGCTTTATATGAATGCATTAGGTAAATATATTTGTGAATACCTTTTTATTTTACAGAATTAGGTGTTACATTTAGTTTTTTTGCTAATTTTCTTATAATAGAAAATAGAAAATTGTTTCTGATAACCAGTAACAAGATGAAATGTTTAAAAATTGTGTTAACAGATTTAATATCGTGTACTCGTCATCTGACGGTCCGTTCGTGCTTCTCAACCAGTGCTAAGCTGGGTGAAGAGGAGACCGAGGAGGTTGAAGACCAGTGTGATGGGGAACACCATCACCATGACGACCAGTGTGATGAGTGTAAAAAGAAGTTGCATGGAGCGCTTGTCGACTCTCTACCACCATCAGTTGTGTTAGGTAAGAGTTGATAACCCGGTTACATTTTCAAGTTCGTGATGGAAATCACTTGTCATGCCCTCACAGATTTAATTTTTGTGAGACCAGTGCATTAGTGGATTCAATAAAACTTGGTTGGTGATTGTGTCTGTTGATTCAAGGCTAAAATGAAGTCCTGTTGTTGATGCCTTGAGTAAAATCTCGTTTTGGCAAAGGAATTCATTTGAGTTTGTACTGATAACCAGCATTTCAGAAATTTAGCATGTAATGTTTTCCTTTTTTCAGAATACTTCTATATGGCTTTGCAGAAGCTCATTCATATCATAATAGTAGTTGCTACTGATTCAAAAGTTATCTCCCTTGGAAGCTCAGACATGTTCCCTCTCATAATTAATTTAAAGGTTTCTAATGTATGTAATCCAGCGGTAGAACATTGGACTCTAAAGCCGATGACTGGTTCAAAACCCGTTGGAGGCTACCTCATGTTTGTCTTTGTTTTAAAATAACCAAATATTTGGCATCCAGTAGCCGATTAATAAATCAATGTGCTCTAGTGGTGTTGTTAAACAAAACAAATAAACAAAAAAATAATGCATGTATGGAATGAATTGTAAAATCTTTCGTGACATTTGGTCTTCTCATTTTTGATTTTGTATCTGTTTTATTTAGACTGTCAGTAATTTGTGTTGTACGTAATTGGTGTTTACAAGCAATCCTCCAACACAATAGAAATGATATAGAAAAATAACTGTGGTTTAAACTGACCATGCAGTTATTATTGTGATTTTCATTGATTATAATTATCTTCTCTGTTTTCAGCTTTCCAGGCTGCTTGTGACTCTGTCAATAAGGGAATGATAAATTATCTCTTCAGTTTACGTCCAGTGAAATTGCTATCATTTGCCATGGCACCGTGGGTTCTTCCAGCAGAAATACTGCTTAATCTGGTTGTAAAGTAAGTCATTTCTTTCAGGACTTTCCTGGTTCTTCTAAAATAGAGGCCTTTGGGTCTCACTTTTTTTAATGTTCTGAAGGTCCGAACCAAAAAGGCAAGGACCCCAGGTTTACTTAAGCATTGCAGGAAACATTATGAATTAAGAAGAAATGTGTTCTCTATCAGTTTTTATCTAAATTTCATTGTATGTGTCCTTGAAATCCTTGAAATTACTTACATTTTGTGATTTTAGAATTAAGGCCTGGAATGTCTTTGAAAAAATCGTATATAATATTAATAAAAGGAACGTTAAAGCTTTGTAGGACATACAAATACATTTATTATCCTTTTTTTAAAAACACTTTCGTTCACTTTGAAGGTATCATGACGGGACATGTCTACACCTTAATAAACCAAGTGAAGGAGCACTAAATTGTAAAAATGTGTGCATGACATAAGACATGTAGCAGAGATTGAAGTACTGAGATAAAAAATGTTTACTTACATGTCATTTCACATTTTTCATCTGGGAGTTATGTAGGTCATTTAAGATAAAATGTGAGATGATAAAAGTTTTTTTTTATTTGACAGTATAAATGACTAACAATATTTCTGTATATTAAGAGCTTATTTGCAAAAGGGCTTGCAGACCATATAAAAGAAAATATCAATAAACATGACCTAATACCTTTTGCACTATTGGTGAACATTCTGTGGTCCATCACTGATGGCTGTATGGTGTTTTGAAACACATTAGATTTATCATGTTGTAGCAAGGGTTAATCACTATTAGTCGGCACATCAAACTCAATTTTGGCAAAAATGGATCTAAGCCCTTTTGTAACTGAGCTCTTCATATATAAGATAATAAAGTTTTATTGGATTATTTTACTTGAAAGCAGATGTTAACTTTATTTATAAATTATATTTAGATTCTTGGAATGGCTGCCAACAATGCCGCAGGACCTGCAGATCTTGTGTCAGGAATCGGCACATCTCCTCCGAGCTGTTTTCTTGCGTGTTCTTCACCACCATCCACGATATTCCGCTAGGTATAGTACTGTCGTCACAATCATGTCCTGTCCTGTCTGTAAAGGTAAACTTAAAAACTTTTCCCATGGGATATCGAGAATAAATAAATAAATAATAACAGTTGATATATATATGTCACTGATGCTCAATGAGATTAAGAAATAGTCAATTTTGTAACAACTTATTTCCAACCCTTGAAATTCAGACTGTTTATCAGGGTTTTTGTAAGAGAGTAAAATTCCATTGCCCATACGACACTGTACCCTCTATTTGTGGGATAATTTTTTTTAAAAGGTTCTTCAAGGAGCCAGAGACAACAAAGCCAGCATCAGTAATCAGTTAGACTGTTAGTATATAACTAATCATAGCGGTGTTCATAACTGACATAAGTGATGTGAATCTTATTTCCGAGCCCCGTCCCCCCATTCTGCGTACCCTCAAATTATTTTCTGGCAGTAACCCTGTGTGTGGCCTCAATGATGTAGTGGTTATGTTGTCGGACTTGCAGGTCGTAGATACTGGGATCAAATCTTAGTCTAGGCATGGGATGTTTAGTCATTATCAGCTCAAGTCCAGGGTGAGTGCTCCACAAGGCTCAGTGGGTAGGTGTATGCCACTTGCAGGTCGTAGATACTGGGATCAAATCTTAGTCTAGGCATGGGATGTTTAGTCATTACCAGCTCCAGTCCAGGGTGAGTGCTCCACAAGGCTCAGTGGGTAGGTGTATGCCACTTGCACTAAACAGTGGTCTATAACTGGTTTATCAAAGGCCATTGTATGTGCTGTCCAGGATTTCTACTCCCATACTGTTTTTAAATACATTTTTAAGGACATGAAAAGGAAAATCAGTGGTCCAGCATAGGTAGGACATCAGTCTCATTTGCTGAAGACAGAGATTTGAAACCTGTTTGAACATGGCTAACACTTGACTATGTGTCAAAATTCCCAGATATTTGACATTCAGTAACCGATTATCAATAAACTGATGTGCTGCTATAGTTGTGTAGTTAAACAAAACAAACCAAAAGAAAAATCAGTTACTGGATTTAATTCAAAGGTGCTTAAATACTGAGGGTCAAATTTGGTTAAATTCCTGCCAGACAGCATGCTGGGCTGGCAAGTTCTCAGAGATCGCTGGTCTGAATGAAAAGTTCCTAGACCTCCAAAATAATAAACTCTGCAGTAAATGTTGTTTTAGTTATTTATATAGTTAGAAAACAGTTTCATTCCAATTTTGTTACCAAGATAATGTAGATATATTTTTCTTAAACAGAGTAATTGTGCAATTATATTTTATAAATACCTGCTATTCCTTTGGGCTGGCAAACAAAAATATCTCTTGGCCCAAGATGGTGTTTTCCAGTCAGATGCTGTCAGGTTAGTGGTATTTTAACCACAGAATATAGTTTTTTATTTTAGAAAGTTCAGTTTCAAAATAATTCATTTTGTTATATCTTTAAATTATCTTGGCCAGTGGTCCAAAACTGGTTTATCAAAGGCTGTAGTATGTGCTGTTATGTCTATGGGACAGTGCATATAAAAGACCATTTGCTGCTTATTGGAAAGAGTAGCCTATGTGTTGGCAGAAGGTTTCCTCTAAATAAATATATCAGAATGACTATATGATTGATGTCCAATAGCCGATGATAAGATTAAAATCAATGTGCTCTAGAGGCATCATTAAATAAAACAAACTTTACTTTTTTTTCCTGATTGTTTTTGAAATCGAGTTGTTTAACCAGAGTGTGTTCTAAATTACAAAAAACAACAGAAACCAAAAAAAATATTTTGGCTAAAACAGAAATTCAGTTCAGGATGTGTCCCATTAACCACTGTGTTAATTCTTTATGTTTGTATTCATGTGGGGTTTGATAATTTCTTATATTTATTTTTAGTGCTCCAGATCCAACAGCTGAAGATGCTAGGATTCCTGAGAAAGATCTGCCACGGTATGTGCTGACCTGTCTGTGTGACTGCATATAAAAGTTTATACAGGGGTGGATATAGGATTTTGGAATAGAGGGGACAAAAAATGAAAAAAGAAATTTTAGCTGTAATTTAATAATAATTCTAGACTGAAAATAAGGGAGTAAGGGGCATTTGGTTCCCCAACATTGATTCTACAACTGTATTATTTAGTAATTTTCATTTCTTTATATCCTCTTATTTAATTGTTTGTGAGTGTAATTTAAGCTCAATGGTACAAATATCCATTATACAGTACAATTTAAAAATGTTTATTTTCCAGATTAAAAGTTGTTTCATTGTAGTGTATAATTAAGGGGTTATTTAGAATATTTGAAATTTTCCTAATCGTATAAAGCTTACATCTTTTCCAGTTACCCACACTATCTCCAAATTTATGCACATAAAAATGTTAATTTTAGAGTGATTACAATTAAGATTTTAATGAATAATATTAATTCATACCTTGGATGTGACACCTCCTACTGAGCTTATGGTTTGTAAGAATACAAATAAGTCAGTAATTTTTATCAACCTTTAAGTAAAAATAAGAAAATATTTTATTTGATGTAAAAGACACTGAATAACCGATCTTTATTTTGTTCTCAATATAATTAAATATTCTGGTCATTCGTTCATTTTACTAGGTTTGAAAACTGAATAATAATATATTAAATATTTAGGTCATTCATTCATTTTACTAGGTTTGAAAACTGAATAATAATATATTAAATATTCAGGTCATTCATTCATTTTACTAGGTTTGAAAACTGAATAATAATATATTAAATATTCAGGTCATTCATTCATTTCACTAGGTTTGAAAACTGAATAATAATATATTAAGTGACTCAATATTTTAGAACCTGCATCGGTTAAGCTGCTAGTCTCACAGCTGATAGGTACTGGGATCAAATCTCAGTCAAGGCATGGAATTTTAAATCTCGATACCGGCTCCAACCCAGAGTGAGTTGTCCGCAACTGGTTTATCACGGTCTTGGTATGTGCTATCCTGTCTGTGGGAAAGCGCATACAAAAGATCCCTTGCTGCTAATTGGAAAGAGTAGCCTATGTAAATAAAAGAAAAAGTATACCATATGTCTGACACCTTGTGCAGGGGTGTCATTAAACAAACAATCCTTTCCTATCAATATTTTAGGTGTAAGAAGGACAACTGTGGAGGTCTGCTTCGTCCACACGTGGTATGGTTTGGTGAATCACTCGACTCTGATGTCATGGATAACACCAGTAGAGAGTTGAAGAGCTGCGACCTCCTCTTGGTGGTATGCAAATATGTATTTTACATGGCTGCCGGAACTGGCAATAATTTGTCCATGAGCCATTAAAATAGTTTTTCCAGTATCTACATTTCAAAAATTTCCTGGGGTAGCATGCCCTCGGACCTTTAGCCCTCAACATCCCTAGTCTACTACTCTAATGTTAAGACCGCGTCAGACTGGACGGTGACCATCTGTGACCGTACTGCGATCATACCTCGTTCTCACGGTGCACCCACCTCGACCTCTCCGCGCTTATGGCATTTCTATTTAGATCTATGTGCTTAGCAACATTAATCCCACTGCTCCCTAATCACGCTCATGGGGTTTTTACTTGTATCAAGACAGCACGGCGACCTCACAGCATTTATACCATGTTCTCACAGCGACTACATAAACTGGTTAGATTTTCTGAAATTTCAAGATGATCATTGTGTAGTCATACTGTATAGTTGTGTGTTTGTCGAGTAGAAACACCATGCCGAAGAAACAAGCTACCATTTTTGCAGCGTCTTTGCCACGCGTGTTCTACGTTCATGGAGATGTTTCAATGCTTGTACCATGACCTTCACAACCCCACCGCGTTCTTACCATGCTGAGAGGGAGTTGAGATTGTGGTGGGCAAAGTCAAATACCACAAGAACCATAAGTGCCCTAGGAGCAAGGAGATCGGGGGAGGGGGGGAACATTTGCTTTGAAGAAGGATGTTTCGATCCCTGAATATGTCCCTGCACACACAGCTGTTGTCATAGCTACTTTGTAACATTATATGTGTTATTTCACTTCAACGCTCAATATCTGGTTTATCATCAGCTGAAAATTAATGTTCTGTATGTGTCAAAATTTGGTGGAAAAACCCCAGTGAGTTTTCAGTATCATTGCCTGGGAATATCCAGTTTTATTTCACTTTCGACCACAAACAAAATACAGTGAAAGCAATCTATGCTCTAGACCAGTGGTTCCCAGACTTTTTCAGTATCATTAGCCTGGGAATATCCAGTTTTATTTCACTTTCGACCCCAAACAAAATACAGTGAAATCAATCTATGCTCTAGACCAGTGGTTCCCAGACTTTTTCAGATTGCTGCCCACTTGGCTCCCAGGCCATATCCCTAGTGCCCCAACCCCAAGCATATGTGTTTCGGTCACTTTAGAAATTTCCATTTTACTGTAATATGTTATTTATGAAGTGCCTTATATCACATATAGGTTGACTCACACTGACTATATGTCAGAATTGCCAAATGTTTGACATTCCAGGGACATTGAAACGACATTCATATTGAGGGGGCGTGGGGGAGGGGCTGCTGCCATTTCTGAATGTCAGAATGTACCAGTGAATAACTCAACAATTAATAAATAACATATTTATGAAAATTATTGAGGGGCTACAGCCCCACCCTCCAGGCGCCCGCTCTCCTCCAACACCTCTGCATTCAATAGCCAACGTGTGTGTTGTTGAAAAAAAAGGAAGAAAACTGTTTTAACTTGCAGAAAATCATATTTCCTGTCATTAGCTGCATGCGACATGTTTGATTGGTTTAGATCCGATATTCATTTAATTGAATATGTCTTTGGGTACATAGTATTTAACAAAAATATATAAATTCTCAACAGTAAGATAAATATATATTTTTTTTCTGCAAGTAACATTAGTTTTTGATGTGACTTAATTTTGTGATAGATGTTGTAATTTGTTTTTTAATTATTACTTGCTATGATGCCACCCTGCCACCCCCTACTGGCCCCTTTTTCCTCACTGCCCTCGTGGATTTTTCCGCCACCCCCAGGGGAGCAGTACGGCCAAATTTGAGAATGACTGCTCTAGACAATGTGTCGCATTAACACGTTTGGTGGATTTGGTAGTATTAATTAACCACTTGTGTGGGTAGTTAAATTATCATTACTTTCTTTTCAATATGTTTGTTCAATTTAATGTGTCTGATATGTTTTTGTAGGTTGGTACTTCTGCCGTAGTGTATCCAGCTGCTTCGTTTGCACCAATGGTTGCAGCTCGAGGAGTTCCTGTTGCAGAATTCAACATTGAGGAAACTCCAACCACTGGATATATACAGTAATACTCTGACTTACTTACTATAGTAGGGAGTGGGACGTAGCTCAAATGGTAGAGTGTCAGCCTGTGAACTGGTCGGTCGTCGGATCGATCCTTCTCAGTGGAGCCATCTGCAGTTTGGGATATTTTCCATTCCAACCAGCTGTCTACAATTGGTTCACCAAAGGCCATGGTATGTGTTGTCCTTTCTGTGGGACGGCACTTGTAAAAGACCCCTTGCTGCTTATCGGAAAGAGTAGCCTATGTGGCAACAGCGGGTTTCCTCTAAAACATATGTCAGAATGACCATATGATTGACGTCCAATAGCCATTGGTGAAATAAAAATCATTGTGCTCTAGAGGCGTCATTAAATAAACAAACTTTACTTTTACTTACTATAGTAGTGTATGCTTATTCTTATTGGCTATGACCAAGGGTGAAAATTCATTCTTGAAAGTGGGGTGAACGGAACATCCCACCCATCCAAAAAGCAGGGGGGACAGACCATCCCATTGTCTTCCCATCCCCCCTCCCTCGGTTTGATGCCATTATAGACTCCTTGTGTACTTCAGTATGACTATATTTGTGCTAAGACAACATAATACATTGATACAATAAAGAGAAATATTAGTAAAGATTATTATTTAGACATTTTAATTTCAGTTTTTCAAAGCAAAAAGTGGGAGGGGGAATTATTACATAGGCATCCCCCCACGTCCAAAAAATGGGGGGACATTTCCCCCCTTTCACCACCAGGAGTTATGCCCATGGCTATGACTTACAACAACGTAAATTGAATTTAGACAAACAAGAAATTTGGTTTGCATTAAAGACACTTTTGCTGAACAGTATTTAAAACAATTTTATGACCTATTGCATTTTAAACTTGAAATCAGTACATTTTCTTTTTCAGGTTTCATTTTTCGGGACCTGCTGGAGACCATCTTCCTACAGCCTTAGCCAGACATGAATCCGAACCAATAGACTGATTTTATTGGTGAATTTGAACTAAAGAACTGCTTTTATTGGCCATTGTGAATTTGATTCAAAGGACAAATTTCATTGGCCAGATATTAATCTGAATAAAAAGACAGATTTTACTGGTCAGAAAGGAACCTGAAAGGAGTGTTTTTAGTTGCAAAGCAACACTATACTTATGCTATTTGTGAAGAAACACTAGCAGAAGCAACCTAGGTGTCTTCCACAAATTTTTGTATAAACTAACGGGTGACAAGATGTCACCCAGGATTTTCTGAATGTGTGTACCCTAATCTAGAAAAAATCTGCAATAAAACAAATAGTATAGATAACACAACAAGGTTCACCTCCAAAAATTGGACAGGTCTGCTAGACTTCTATGCCAAACTGGTGAAAATAACAACTAAAATCTCAATCTTACCCTGACACTGCCGAAAATATCTGGGGACAATTAAAAAAAAAATAATAATAATAATAATAATAATAAAAAATAATAATATTAGCAACAATAATAATAATAACAAATAATAATAATATTAGTAAGAATGATAATATTCGTAGTGGTAGTATAAATGTTATTAATAAATAAATGAGATTTAAAAAATAAAATATTGTACGTATTTCTTCCTTGGATAAAAGAAAACAAAAACAGCTTCAGTATTTTAGGTACATTATTTTGCATCACCTGAGATTGTTTCTTTTGTCTTTTTCTTTTGCCTTGAAATCATGTTCATTTTGATAACATATTTTATCCACAGGAAAGGGTTTCTCTCTGGGCACCAGTGGATTGACTTATAAGAAAGAAAACTTCAATGCTAACTTAAAACCAATATTTTCTGGACTTAAGCCTACAGATATAGGAACTTCAGCGGTTACGTTAAGCCGTCATTTAACGGAGGAACACACAAGTTTGGTTTAAGCTATCACTTTTAAAACCAAGAGCCAGCTCAGCCCCGATTTGAAGAACAACACTGCCAAGGAATGTTGTTACTTGAAATTAAATAGACTGTAAAAACATTTTTAAAAATCCAAACAAATATTAATTTTAAAATAAAGATAGTCAGAGGACCGATTTCAATATGTGTGGATTTTACCACGATGAATTAATTATATCGAGATATATATCTTTGTTAACTTTGAGCTTTACAGCTCATCAATATACATAAAACATATAAATAAAGATGACGGCTGCATATAGTGCAGGAGATGCAAACCAATATAACAATGATTACATAATATAAACAATGCAATATACAATTATACATAATATTTTGATATTAATCATAAGGTGTTTCTTAACCTGCTACATTCAGAGAGGTATTTACCAAGCTGGTTTAAAACTTATATTATTAATACTTAACAGTAGTACAACATTATAATTTGAAGGTTTCTTCCAAAGAAAAGATTTGATGTATTTTCTTTTAATATGGTCATATTTGGGACATTCTAGTAGCATATGATATTAGTCTTCAATTTTGTTTAAATTACAATAAATACATATTCTTTCTGACCTTTCTATATTTCTATACCTTCCAGTTCCTATCGCTAAACAATGGGCTGACAATCCCCGAGTTTTGTTAATAAAATGCGATTGTGCTTCGGTATATATTTTTGCAAATAATATTATAAATACCAGAAAAAACCTTGGGTTAATACTGATTTAGGATGCAGGGCAAAAACATATGGAGCACCCCACCCCCTCACATACACTCCCATCCCTCGACAGTATGTTTATACAAGCCATACATATAAATGTAACCTGATGTTGATCTAGGATTATCAAAACCCAAATATATTAAATACACAACACATGATTCATGGTCTAGCCCAAACGTAAACCATAGGTTTTCATAACGTCTCCATAACCCATACATAATAAACTGGCCCAATGTACAACAATTCATTATTAACAGTAAACTCAAGATATACGTAATGAAAAAATATATATTTGAAAATAAACACATTCTTAAAAAAGGCCAAACTGAACCTATATAAAAAAAAACGAATGGGTCTGTTATTATTTTTTATCGGATCAAAATGAAAAAGGCTCATTTTCTATCTATTTGTGGTTTGTCTTTTTATTTATCTACATGTATCTATGGTGTCTACAAAATATTGTTGAATATATATTTATAATAAATATGATTTATAAACAAATAGTATCTGTTGTTATGTTGGATTCATATCCTTTGTTACATATACTCAAATCTGTGTATATAAGACAGCTTATTTTTGAAAAATGTGATAACACGCACTCATGAATCACCTTCAAAATTGAGATTATCGCATCAAAGGCTGGTAAAACATGATTGAATCTTCTCACACACTGGTTTATCATGTTCAGCCACATACTACATTGATTGGTGACAGATTACACACATAGTGTCAGTAATGGACACAAAGGGTGATTGTGGGGTGGGGGGTTTAAACCCTCCTTTGATTTTCTAAGAAATTATTTTTCATTTCATGTATAGAAAAAAGAGGGAATGAGTAAAAACGGATGTAACACTTGTCTTTATTATCATACTTACTTATTTAGGTTCCCTGTGGTTACATACATAATTTTAACAGTATTGCCTTAAATGCATACTCCCACAGACCCTTGACCTAATTAATTTCCAAACATAGAATTAATTTTAAATATAATCATTTGATTTGTCCATAGAAATACTTCATTCAACTACTTACATAACCACTTCATCTTGCTTATTATCAGTATTTTAACAATAATAATGAATTATGCTCATGGAAAAATAAAAATAAATAAACATTTATTTTTCTGTTGAAGGTGTAACGTATATATTTTGAGTTACATGACGGGTATTCCCCAGTTATCTGTTACTTTAAAAATTCTGAATATTTTTGTAGCTGCAAAAACATTTCGCCCCAAAAGGAGTTCCGACCCTGAAATTTGAAATTTTTAAATGCATAAAAAAATCTATCAAAGCGACATGGAATTCCCTATACCATGGTTCAGTTATATTGTCTTGCGTGGTATAAAAACGAGATCTAGTATAACAAATGCATGTAAGTTTCATTCGTAATCAATATTTAGAGCACAATGCTCCTTAAATTCACTCCTACACCCCACCCATATGCTTTGTCAAATGTGTAGCTCTTCCATGCTTTGTCAACCTTACATTCTAGTGTGGCTGGTTAACTAGAAATACAAAGAGCGATTTCTAGCAACGTGCCCATCTGATGTTACTGAAGCTTTGAATTCCTACACTGTTGTTTCTCACTGGTAATATGCCCCTCCTCCACGTACCCCATGTAGTCAAGTCCATTGTTTGTAGCAGAATAAAGAACAGGGGCATTGGAGGTGGGGTGGGGGTGGGAGCTGCAGCCCCCCAATAATTTCAATAAATATGTTCTTTATTTATAGTTGAATTATTCACCGGCAGATTCTGATGTTCAGAAACAGGAGCAGCCCCCCCCCCCCCGAATGTGAATTTTGTTCCAATGCCTCTGAAGAATAAGTCTACATAGTAAAAATAAGGGATTGCATTTGA
>JAULBS010112132.1:0-14995 GCA_032355785.1 Symmetromphalus regularis | reverse complement strand
GCAGACGTCTGCTGTTAATATGAGTTTTATATGACGTAATCATTAATATTTGCCGCGAAAATATTGACGTCACACATATAGATCCAGCCATTACGTTTGGTCGTACAGATTCTAATGTCGTTGGAGGAAATGCACGCTATAAGGGTTTTTATTTACGCAGATATAACTACTTTGGAAATACTGTATGTATAATTAGTTGTGTCCATGTGCCTCACATTCATTTATTTCGAGTGCCAGCTAGACTGGGGAAGGGGACGGGGCGTCTTTTTTTTTTATTGGAGACTACGTTACTACGTGCACGTGATTTGCCATGTAAGATAGAAATTTCTTTCATAGCTTTCTTTCATGGGATAACTCTTATCTTACATACGTAAGTATGAGAGAAATATGTATACATAGGTATAATTTATTTTCAGTAATACCTTCTTGTGTCGATGTCTGTCTTATGCAGAAATCTCCTGTGCAAACTTCTGTAGTGGTACTAGTGTTATTTCCTGGACATCTAAAAACAGAGTCAGAACCAAATGTCTTTGTGCAGTTTCTTATTAAACTCACTCTTCGCGTACATGATGACAGGCATAAGCCAACATTAAGTGTTCTCCATTCTGACCACCTTCCTTCAGCTGCAATATTAATTTTATATCTCATGCAGAATGAGGAAGAGGAACTGTATGAGGCATAGTGAATGAAGTCTTATTCATTTTTACAGGGCTTTCAAGCGAATTCCCATAATGCATACCAATTCTTGGGTCTGCTGTCACTGTTTTTACGAAAATGATGAAAACGTATATAAAAATACATGGTATTTATTTCATAGCGATAAAATGTTCTTAAGCCACAAACCTACGACACTATCCAAAAACATGTACCCTTCCCCCTCAACCATCTTTCTACAGAATAATGTTATTTCGTTTTTTTAATGAGTCAAGACACATTACAAAATTTACCACATATCAGCCTTAAATTTTTTTTTTAAATAATAATAAATAAATACTGCTCGTCTATTCTCACTGTAACCCTCGTAAAGCAGCCTTTAAGTGTAGAATTTTTTTATTGCATTTGTTAGACAGAGTATTGAATTGTATGAGCCATTGTCAATGAATCGTCTTTTCAACACAATTCTGAATAACTTCTTTGAACCATTGGTTTGATACCACTAAATGTAATAGTACATATTTATAATACACACTTACATAGCATTACTTTCAATACAACTGTTTATCAAGCATCTTGATAGATGCAATTTCTTTCAAAGTTCAGTAATTATTACAAGCAGATTATTCACTTTAGTATTGTTTCAGAAATATTACAAACCTGTTTTAATTTTCTCAACGCAGGTCTTTCCAGTCCATCCAGAAATACATCCACTCCAGCAAATTCCATGTTGGGGATCACAAGTTTGGTAAACTTTACAATGTCTGTCTGCGCACAGTAATCTGCAGTTTTCACCATAATGTTCTGAATCACACCCTAAAATACAGAATGTTAATTTGACTTAAGCATTAAGTGCATATAACACAGGTAGGTCCCCTCTTTTGAAACAGTACCTATCTATCTCAAATAAAAGGTAAGACAATTTTAAACATACCAACTCCAACCCAGAGCGAATGCTCCACAAGACTTAAACTGGATTGGTAAGTGTACACTACTTACACCGACCACTGGTCCAAAGCTGGTTTATCAGTGTTATTCTGTATCTCTCGTATTTATGACATATATTCATTTGGACTTGGTCTGTTTTCCACAGAAGTATAATTTTAAACAAAATAACACTTTTGGTTCCATTACATTTTCTTTTCTTTTCATGAAAATGTAATTCCTGGATGTGTCCCTAATGAAAGAACACTCCCAACCACCACCAAACGCCCTTGATATGGATGCCTTGTTCAAAAAGATAAAAATAAAACAAACAATAGCATACTCACTTTTGAGACAAGTGGGTCCCATCCATCCTGGTTTACATCCTGCTTTGCACTGACCATCTTCGTGGTTACAGGTTTGGTCACCATTACAATGTCTGTCTGCACAAAGCAACATACAGTCTAATCCATAGTGCTTGGAATCACATTCTAAAATATAAGATATATACTAGCATGTATAACCTTTTCAGCTCTCGAAAATAGTATCCCATTATGGAAAGAGTTCGACCCATTCACCTCATTATCGATTGCTCTAAAAAGTTTGGCATGGCTTTTGTGTAGGGGAATTAAAGAAAGAATAAAAACAAATTTAACACTAATAATAATTATTAATTATATTTATAATGTATCTTACAAGGAGAAAAGTAAATAGAAATTTTCGTTTTACAAGAGAATAATGATTTTTAAAAGTTCCATACGCATAACCCGTTAAATTTTTAAAAAGAACATTGAGAGTAGGTTCCATTACATTTTCTTTTTATCAAATTAAAATTCTTAGATTTGTCACAAATGAAAGCATACCCCAGCCATAACCAAATGCCTTTGATATGGACACCTTGTTAAAAAAAAAAAAAAAAAACTAACTTTTGAGACAAGTGGATCCCATCCATCCTGGTTCACATCCTGCTTTGCACAGTCCATCTTTGTGGTCACAGGTCTGGTCATCTATACAATGTCTGTCTGCACAAACCAATGTGCACCTTTCTCCATAGTGCTTGGAATCACATTCTCAAAGACAGATTTAATGAAATGTATTCACTGACAAAACGATATAATGTAATGTTCACTTTAATTAAGATTTTTTTATTTTGTTTTTATTTATTTGTTTATACATATATTTAAGTACTTTTCAAATGAATTAAAATTGCTTATAACAACCCGAAACCCATTAAACGCACAGAAATCGATATTCTAAGAAAGTAATATATTATTATTATTATTATTAAATTGTGGTATTCTAGTGCTGTTAACTGTCGGATTTAGCGCATACATCCATTTGCAATTAATTTGTTTTGTACAGAAGTACAATTCAAAAACATATCAATTTTGGTTCCAGTGCATTTTCATTTTATCAAATTATAATTACTAGTTTTGTCGCTAATGAAAGCACACCCTCACCCATCACTAAACACCCTTGGATGGACGCCCTGTTTAAAAAAAAAATGTATATATATATATATATATATGATACTTACTTTTGACACATGTGGGTTCTATCCATCCTGATTCACAACCTGTTTTGCAGTGCCCATCTTTGTGGTCACAGGTCTGGTCGCCTTTACAATGTCTGTCTGCACAAACTAGTTTGCAATTTGCTCCATAGTGATTGGAATCACATTCTTAAAGAGAGATTTAATGAAACATATTCATTGACAAAACAATATAATGTTACCTAAGCGAGTAAATTGTTTAAAGAGATATTATAAGATGTATAATAATTAAACATATTTTGATAATAATTTACTCAAATAATTATAACCACTTTTAATAAATAATAGTATTTCTGCAAATCCGTTTTAATTCACGTTTTTATTTGAAATTTCACTTTAGCCTTGGACAGCTGATTTTGATTCCAGACATTTTGAATTTGGTAATGACATTACACTAAACATGTAAATTATGCATATAATCATTAGCACAACATTTTAAGTAGTTATCGTCACTTTAAAAAAGATATTTTACAAATAATCATTTGTTAATACTTATGGTCATTCCACAAACGATGTCAGTGACCCTGTGTGGTCCAATGGTAGGATATTATCACATGGAATATGGTATATGCCTTCTTTGGAGACAGGTCGATCCCAGCCATCCAGGATTACATACTATTATTATTAAATTTTTATTATTGTTGTTCTGACAGCACAAATAAATCTCTTTTCGTGAGGATTTTCTCATACACAGCACTTTTCATGTTATGTTTATTTTTCTTAAGATTTTTTATATTTTCATTTTTTTTTTTACTTTCGAATTTAAGTACTTTTCAAATGAATTATAATTGCACACAACAACCCGAAACCCATTACATGCACTGAAATAGATATTCTAAGAAAGCAGTATATTATTATTATCATTAAATTCTACTATCCTGATGCTCTAAAACTCATACTCCCAAGGACCCTTAATCTAATTAATTTCCAAAGAATTAATTTCAAATATAAACATTTGATTTGTCCATTGAAATACTTCATTCAACTACTTACATAACCACAGCATCTCGCTTATTATCAATATTTTTTTAAAATAATGAATTATCCTCACGGACAAATAAATTGAAAAGAAAATAACGTTTTCTTTCCGTTCAAGGTTTGATGTATATATTTCGAATAGCCGTTATTTTGAAACATATGAATATTTTTTGTAGCTGCAAAAACATTTCATATCCATATATTTCGCCCTACGAGGAGTTTAGATCTTGAAATTTGAAATTTTTACATGAAAAAAATTGACTGACTCGATGTGAATTCCCTATACCATGGTTCAGTTAAAATGTCTTGCGTGATATGAAAACGAGATCTAGTATAACAAATGCATGTAAGTTTCATTCGTAATCAATATTCAGACCACAAAGCTCCTTAAATTCCCTGGAAATATGCCTTTAATAGTCAGATTTAGATGAAATATTCATTTGCACTTAGACTGTTCTGTACAGAAGTTCAATTTTAAATAAAATAACACTGGGTTCCATTACATTTTCTTTTCTTTTGATCAAATTATAATTAATAGATTTGTCCCAAATTAAAGTACACTCCCACATATGGACATTTCATTTTTTTAAATAAAACAAAAAATAGTATATATGTACTTACTTACTAGACAAGTGGGTCCCAACCATCCTGGTTTACATCCTCCTTTGCATTGTCCATCTTCGTTGTCACAAGTCTTGTCATCTATACAATGTCTGTATGCACAAACGAATATGCACCCTGCTCCATAGTGCTTGGAATCACATTCTGAAAGACAGATTTAATGAAATTTATTCACTGACAAAACACTATGATGTTACCTAAATATCTAAATTGTTTTGGTATCGCCACAGCGTTTAGCAGTCGGTGTACGTTCATTCTCTGCATGTTGCAATATTCGCAGTTAATTGTTATGGAACAAAAGTATTTTCTATGATATTGGTCTCCTGAGAGTAAATTCGTGAAAAATAATCAACAGTTCACACAATAGTGTGACGTCACTACAATAGATTAATTAATTTTAAAGCACGTAGGGTGCGTTTTCTTATATAGAATACGGTATATACTTACTTTCGACACAGGTCGATCCCCGCCATCCTGGTTTACACACTGTTTTGCAGTATCCATGTTCGTGTCCGCATATCTGATCACCCTGGCAATGTCTGTCTGCACACAGAAAGGCACATTTCGGTCCATAGTGTTTGGAATCACATTCTAAAATATAAGATGTATATATGTATAAACCTTTCAGCTCTTGGAAAATAGTATCTCATTATGGTAAGAGTTCGTCCATTCTCCCCATTATCGATCCCTCTAAAGAGGGATTTTATTTGTTGGGTTATATTTTTTTATAAAGGGCCTTGGCCTTTGTGCTTGGAAATTAAAGAAAGAAGATTTTATTTTAATTTTTTACAATAATAATAATAATTATAATGATAATTTTCTTACAATAAGAAAAGTAAAGTGCAATTTTATAGGTCCCCTGCAGGTAACACGGTAATGGTTATAAACAGAAGAATGAACGTTGGTTCCATTATATTTTCTTTTCATAAAATTATGTTTCCAAGATTTGTCCCTAATGAAAGCACACTGCCACCCAGTATCAAACGCCAGTGATATGGAAGCTTTATTTAAAAAATAAATAAAAATAAAACAAAACAAATATTATACTTACTTTCAAGACAAGTTGTTCCCATCCATCCTGATAAACATCCCGTTTTGCACTGACCATCTTTGTGGTCACAGATCTGAACACCCATACAATTTCTCTCTGCACAAACCAATCTGCAGTCTGCTCCGTAGTGCTTGGAATCACATTCTTAAAGAAAGATTTAATCAAATCTATTCGTTGACAGAACAATATAATGTTACTGAAGCGTGCAAATTGTTTAAAGAGATATAGGATATCTAATAATTTAACATATTAGTAAAAGCTGCTCAAATAATTATAACCACTCTTAAGAAATTGATATATTTCTGCAACTGTTTTAATTTGCGTTTTTATTCGGACCGACGATTTTGATTCCAGCCATTTTGAATTTGGTAATGGCATTACACTGTGTAAAATATGCATATAACCATTAGCACAACATTTAAAGTAGTCATCATCACTTTAAAAGATATGGAATGATTTTTGTATGCATAATTATGTGTTAATACTTATGGTCATTCCATAAACGATGTAAGTGAGACTCCGTGGTTCTAAGTAGAATATTCGACTCTCAAGCTGAAAACTGTTTCAAAACCCGTTGTACAATGGCATTGGGGGGAGGAGGGTGTTCTCATAATCAGAGTAAACAGTAAGTGGTAGTAAATGCTTCTTAGCCTTAATTTGGAACCCTGTAAAGTGTTGTAAACATTCCTTTCCTTTGCTTTAGGAAAATATTGTATATGTAGAGGCACTGATTTTCTGGGGAAATGCGGACGGAATCCTGATAAAAATTATCTGAAACGGAATTCACGATTTTCTCAAAAAACATTATTACTCAAACCCAAATAGCGCAGTTTATTAATTAAACAGATTTTCCAGACGCATTTTGGAAACAAAAATACTCGATACCTGACTACACTGATATTTGTACGTGTTACGTCAAATTAATTTGGTGCAGACCATCATCACCAGTTCGTATGCTTCCATTGATTTTTACGAAGAAAACCGATGTTATTTTTAAAAAAAAATTGCTCAAATTCTTCGACAATAACGCGAGTTAAAGATTTATTACATATTTTGGTTCTATTTATTTATAATTTTCGTCGTAATTTTAAACAGTGAAAATTGGTTTTCATGTTTGGTAAATAAATGATACAATTAAAGTAAATTTTTTTTCGTGTGATCAATTCTAATTATATTCGAACATTTTCACAAAATCCAAGATGGCATGGCGTATTAAACAAGTTTCAATATTTTTTTTTTTTTTCTTGTTTTGTTTTGTTTTGTTTATTGGATTTAAACCAAAAAAAGGTTGTTTTTTTGTGCGTGCGCGTGTATGTTTAGTGGAAAATATTTCGTTGGAACACAAAATGAAATAATAAAATTTACTGCAACGGAAAAAACGGAATTTGTTAAATTCTGATTCGGAAAAGGGGGAAATCTGAAATGGAAAATGAGTACCTCTACATAGGCTGGTTCTTTTATTACAGAAAATGTAACTGACCTGTGTTTTAGGGTGGCTGAGAAAGGACATTGGATTATTTTATTTTTCAAGAATTATCTCATTCGATCAACTTATATCTCAGTCGATCAACTTATTATCTCGATCGATTACTTATTATCTCAATCAATTACTTATTATCTCAATTGATTACTTATTATCTCAATCGATTACTTATTATCTCGATCGATTACTTATTTTATCAAACGATTACTTATTATCTCAATCGATTACTTATTATCTCGATCGATTACTTATTATCTCAATCGATTACTTATTATCTCAATCGATTACTTATTATCTCAATCGATTGCTTATTATCTCGATCGATCGACCTACTCTTCTTCCTCGATCACCACACATTAGAAGACAACACCAGTTACTCTCACAAAGGCTGCAGTCCTTCTTATGGCTGCCAGTTTCCCACACAACGTTTCTCTCAGGGGCAGATCATTGGGCCATGTGCTCCACTGTAGAAGGTAGTTAAATGCCAATGGCGGCAAACTTGATTTCGAAAGTCGATCGATCGAGATACATAAGTCAACTGATTAAGATAAATAAGTCGATAAATTGAAATAATAAGTCATTCGATTCAGATAATTGTGGAAAAATAAAATAATGTGATGTCCTTTCCCAGTTACCATAGTATTTGTATATAATGGACAATCTAAATGGAATCTCCCAAATCACATCGTTCTGGTAATGCCACAGCGTTCAGCATTTTCACAACATTAACTGTCAATTGTTATGGAACAAAACACTTCAGTTATTGTCCTCTCAAGGGTAGATTAGTGAAAAATAATCAACAGATAACAATAGCCTGATGTCATTACAACAGATTAATTATTTTTAACTTGTAACTGAAAAGTGTAGGTGTATCAGTGAATACACCTATACTTTAAACAAAAGAAACATGACATCAAGGCCAGAACTGGGGAATAATTATTTTTAAGGCAAGTAGGGTGCACTTCTTACATGGAATGCGGTATACACTTACTTTCAATACAGTTATCTCCCCGCCATCCTGGTTTACATCCTTCTTTGCAGATTCCGTGTTTGGGTTCGCATGTCTGCTCACCCTGACAATGTCGGTTTGCGCAAAGTGAGATGCATCCGGGTCCATAGTGCTTGGAATCACATACTTAAATATAAGATATATATGTATAAACATTCCAGCTCTTTCAAATAGTATCATATTATCAGTTTAGTTCGTTTTATCTGGTTGCTTTGGACTTAAATTCCAGTTACAGTTATTAAATACATACTACCTAGGTTGTTTTCTTAACACTCTCGTAGGAAAGGTCTGTTTTCCGATGGGGTCATTACTTATCTTTCAGCCTGATGGTTCAAACCAATAATGAAAAACCCGTGACTCTTCCTGAGTATAATATATATAATCTGATATAGCCTACCACTCCCTCAGGCAATTAGAAACTTTTCTTAATTTCTATCCCTGGGATAATCCATATTTTGCTTCAAGGTATGTTTGTGTTAAAGTTGGTTAAACATATTTTCATTCTTTTGTCCAATTATGGTTCAAACACGCTGTCCTCGACACACAACTCGGCTTTCTGTTTTGTCTAACCAGGACAGAGGTTAGTGTTGGAGAGATGAAAACCCCTGCCACAACACAGTGTGGCAACACTTTACTGATTAGCAGCAAGCAGTCTTTTCCCTTATCCCAGACATCATAGTTGAAAATGGTTAGGGAGGGACTGAATTACCATAAATTGTTACTCCTAAAAGAAATGAATAATATTGCTAATTCATGTTATCAAGTATAATAATTTATAATGAACAAAATTAATAAAAGGTCAGTATATTATTATTAGTATTAATGACATTTTACAAATGATATACCAGAAGTGTAATTTAGTGAAATTTACATATTAAATAACTAAAGCTTAGAATATTTAAAATGTACCAGCTCCAACCCAGAGCACGTGCTCTACAAACCGTTGACTGGATGGGTAAGTGTTCACTACTTACACCGACCATTTGCGAGGGAGCGAAGAGACCGATCCAGGGGAGGGTTTGTGATAGTGAAATATTCAAACCGCCTCCCAGTTTCCAGTCCACTCTACGCCCTAGTAACACAGTTCCGGTTACCAAATAGTATTTTGCGATTGAAACTAATGGAGTTTGTGATAGTGAAATATTCAAAACAGCTTCCAATTTCCAGTCCACGCTATGCCCTGGGTTGTATCTACCATACGAGGGTCTCTTCGCCATACATGCCAAAACTGTAAATTACATGTATTTGTTTACAAACTAAAAATCTCCGTGCGGGTTCCATGTTTTTTGTAATTGAAAAAACTGTACTGTTTACAGCTTTCCATTCACCACTTCCAGTTACCGCTCTCTGTGTAATTAGGCTTTAACAATCAAGCCCTTTTTAAAATTAAAATGTATTATTGAAATGCATGTATTCACATAAACCTTCAGAAATGTGATTTTGTTTTCCGCAGGAGTGACTATAAAGTATAATAACACATGCTTCCTCTGTTCTTGTGGCACAATAAAGAGTGGTCACATGGTGCACATTATAGAGTAGTTATTAAAAAAATATATATGATAGTCCTCTCCCAATTATTATTGTAAAAACATTAAGTATTGTTTGTTTATAATCTTTGCCTCTTTCCACCGTCAAAAAGCAGAATACCAGTGTACATATTAAGAGGGAAGAAAATACTGTTCATCGATTTGTAAACATAAAATTTAAATAACTTTATGTTGAAACACCTGGATTAGAATGAGTGTTGTAACATACAAGAGAGGATTAAAAATGAAACATTTAGTTATGCACTTTATTGTATTTACAAGAGTTTATGCTCATCATTCCGTGTTACATTATTGTTTTATGCTTCCTGGTGTTCGATCTCTGCGTCAGACTAAAGTCTCAACTATTGTCTATTATGAAGGTATCTCCGATTATTGGTATGGGCTTATACATATATGGCTGTACTAAAGTTTGGCGACCATACATTGGAAATCTGCTCATACTCTATTTTTTCAAAATGTGTTGCCTACATTTAAGTGTATGAGAGCTTCTTCCTCAGATATCTGAATATTGTCTAAGAATTAATATCCTTCATCAACTGACTACCAAATAAAATGATTTAAATCAAGCTGGTTAACAGTTTAACATCCTGTGAAGCTGGTTAATGGTGGAACATGTTGGGATAAAGTCAGATTGTAATTTCATTCTCTAAACAAAAAATTAAAATACATCATGCAAAACTTTTGAAAGATTACTTGTTAGTGAAATACGTCTAATGTATTAATTCTTTCTTATCACTAAATAAGATTGAATAAAAGAAGTGGCTTTTTTTTTATTCACTAATTTTTTTACGTGATTTATTTTGAGTCACTTTTTTAATATGACCATGCAGTAATGTTACTTATTTGAACCAAGTCATTTGAATAACACATCAACTTTGGGATCATTAAAAAATATCAACACTTTCTTATTTATGCACACAGTGCATATGCATGAGGTATGGGAGAAAAATGTGAATAAAAACCCTCAGTACATATGGAGTAATGCTTACTTGATAGAACTTTCTCACAAGAAGAGGATACTCCTGTAGCTCCATCTTGACATTTCCATGTTCCAGCATCTGTTGTCGTGTTAAATGAATCTATTGTCAGAATAGTCCGTGTAGGTGAGTCTATAACATAGGTGTAACCAGTTATAGCTGTAGTATAACATGCAGTGTTAGGTACGTTACATGTCAGCACTTCTTGTGGTGATCCACCATTTGGTCTTAACCAGCTGAAGCCATAAAAAAGATTGCCAGTCATTGTACATACTAATGTTGTACTTTCTCCAGGATTTGCAGCACCTTTACAATCAATGAACGTTGTCACTGAACCTGTAAAACATATGCAATACATATAGTCAACCAGTACATATGACTGTGTAAATACATTTTATTAAATTGTAGGATTAAATAATTTTCCAATTCTGATATATTCACAAATAGATGAATAGACAGACTGTGAAGGTTTATTTTAACCTATTTTCAGTGTAGATAATTCATACCAAAACAACTAATTCACCTCATTTCGATGACCCATACCTGTTAAGTCACCCGATTTTAAGTACCTCTCCTGACCTCCCGATCTGGTATTCAATTAAAGCCCAATCTCCCACTTTTAAAAAAAACATCTACTGCTGTATCCCGCCAGCATAAACATTAGTAAATCGCCTACAGGTTTCACTCCTTGCACATCATATTACAAGTCCTACGTGCGTGGACTATTACTGTGAACATGCGAAAATACCTACATCCGCATCTTAGGTAGTAAATTTAAATGACGCCATTACAAGCTGATCACTTTAATCACTGCAACGTCGGATATGGCAGAAACTTCAGCGAGAAACTGAAGTAAAGCGTGATCGTACACAGAATACCGAGTGCCGACCGATCACTTGTTTTTCACGGGAGCTGTTTCAAACTATTTTTTATTTTGCGGGAAACGTTTCTGATTGAGATCAGGCTCTTTTTCGTTGTTTAGAAGAGAAACGGCCCTAAAAATGGACATCACGCCCTTCAAAATTATCTCATAGGATTTAGGCGATTCACAAAATCGACCCTGGGGAGATAAAATCCGCGGACAATTCTCAGCCCTATTAACAGCCTGGCCCTGTAGTACCTTTATACTTAAAGGCATATTACCACAGAATTTAACGGGTTTTGTTCTCTAAATATTAATTACTAATGGAACTTACATGTATTTGTAATACTAGATCTCGCTTTCATATCACACAAGACATTTCAACTAAACCATGCCGAATCAATCGATTTTTGTCACATTAAAAAAATTAGAACTTCAGATTTCAATATTTCAAGAAATGTTAGGCAGCTACAAAAATATTCAGATGTTTCAAAAGAACGGCTAATGGGGGAAATACCCGTAAAGTGACTCGAATTATACATGTCACACCTCCTTCAGGGGCATAATTCATTTTTTTTTTTTTAAATTTGGATAATAAGCGAGATGCGGTGGTTTGGTAAGTAGTTGAATGAAGTACTTCTATGGACAAATCAAATGTTTATATTTAAAATTAATTATTTGTTTGACAATGAATTAATTGAAGGGTCCGTGACAGAATGTGTTTAAGCTGAGGAGGATCTCACAGCCAAAACTGTAGGCTATTCAATGATACATCGAGAAAGTGTGGACATAACTTGCATATGCACATTTCCAGTCGATTTATTACCATAACATAACTATAACGAGTTTTTGTGGGGGAAATAAAATTAAAAAATATCCCTAATGAAAGCATAAACACAATAGAGCTGACATTTATTAACACAGACGCTCCCATTTCGGATCCCGGTTTTCAAAATTCAATGCTGATATCTACACCCGCATGTAAATTAGTACGTGCTATATAGTATCATAAAAAAAGATATTTACATCATAAAATTCCGTTATTTTTTGTCATTTGTGTTACACTTTAAAAACTTTTTAACTACAAGTTTTAATCCACATTTACCATTTTGCTTGTTTAGCGCAGTCAAATAAAGAGCTGGTTCACGATATCAAAGTAGTTCAAGTCTTTATAACGCAATTTCTTTTAGTTGTCATTGATTGCTATGTATTATCACAATGATGTTATGGCAATATAATGTTAAGTATGTAAATGTAACGTTTGTATGAAATAAGTAGTGTTAAATACGTACTATAAGATATTCCTACACCCGAAAAATGTGGGTGTATCGCTGAATACATCTACTCTTTAAACAAAAGAAACATAACAACGAGGCCAGAATATAATTATTTTTAAAGCATGTATGGTGCGCTTCTTACGTGCAATACGGTATACACTTACTTTCAACACAGTATGTCCCCACCATCCTGGTTTACACCCTTCTCTGACGATTCAGCTCTTAAAATAATAATAGATTATTGAAAGAGATCGACCTATTTCCCCTAGTATCGATCGCTCTAAAGAGGGATTTACTTAATGGAGTATATTTTATAAAAAGTGGGGCATAGCTTTTGTGGAGGAAATTAAAGAAAAAACTTCTTTTTTTTAACAATAATAATAAGTATTAATTATATTAATAATTTACCTTGCAATAAGAAAAGAAAAGTGAAATTAATAAAAAAAATTAAATAAAAATAAAACTCAATAGAAACGTCCCCTGCGCATAACACCTTAATGCGTATAGAAAAAAAATACACGTAGGTTCCATTACATTTTCTTTTCTTTTCACCAAATTATAATCACTTGAATTGTCCCTAATAAAAGCATACCCCGCCCATCGCCAAACGCCCGTGATATGGACGCCTTGTTTAAAAAGAATAAAAAAATAGTATACTTCTTTTCAGACAAGTGGGTCCCATCCATCCTGGTACACATCCTCTTTTGCAACGTCCATCTTCGTTTTGGTCACAGGTCTGGTCACCTATACAATGTCTGTCTGCACAAACCAATGTGCACTTTTCTCCATAGTGCTTGGAATCACAAATCTCTTTAAAAAATAAACAAAATAATAGAAAATCAGATACAACATAACTGAGTCAGGCATCGACAACAGACACGTACACGTTCTGTGTACCTCACGTGACATGGTTTGTTAGCTATTCGCACGCTCAGATTATTGCATTCAGTAGTAAGGAGTCTGACGACACGGATGTGGGTTTTGAATATTTAGCACAAAACACATTTGTTGATGAGTAAGAATACGTAAATAGTGAAGATGGCATATTAACAGTTATGTTCCGTAAATATTTAAATATGTATATGTCTGATAGGACTTCAAACTTGCGAAATATGTATTCCTTATACCCTGCCCCACCTCCTCCTTCTCCGTTACGAGTTCTCCAAATGTGTGTACATGTGTATGTGCTACCATGTATCGGCTGTGTTTATATTATTAGTATGTGTATACAAAAATGCTTATGCTGTCAATATTTGGAAGTTGATTTATGCGGCATCGGGGGTTGGGGGGGGGGGGGGATGGAGATGTTCTCATAACGGGTTACTATTATCACAGTAAACTGTCAGTGGCAATAAATGTATCTTAGCCGTGATTTGGAACCCTGTAAAGTGTTGTTAAACATTCCTTTCCTTTGCGTTCGTAAAACACTGTTAAAAATTATCTGTTAGGATAGGCTGGTTCTTTTATTACAGAAAATGTACGTGACGTGTGTTTTAGGGTGGCTGGGAAAAGACATCACGTTATATTATTTTTCAAGAATTATCTCGATTGATCGACTTATTATCTCGATCAATCGACTGACTTCCAAAATCGAGGTTTTCCATCGAGATGGATGTCTGGACCACCACCTTTCTTAGTCTCTTCAGCTTGGTACTCATGTAGAAGCAGATATTAGGCACTTTAAGATCAGACATAGAAACAGATTTGATAAGACAATGTAAGAAGGTAGTTAAATGACAATAGCGGCAAACTTGATTTCGAAAGTTGATCGATCGATATAAATAAGTCGATCGATTGAGATAATTCTGGAAAAATAAAATAATGTGATATTTTTTCCCAGCCACCATATTATTTGTATATAATGGACAATCTAAATGGAACCTCCAACCTCACATCATTCATACGTGCTTGGTATTGCCACAGCGTTCAGCAATCGGTACACGTTTTCGCAATCAATTGTTATGGAACAAAAACGCTTCTCCATGCTATTGTTCTCTCAAAGGTAGATTCGTGAAATATAATCAACAGTTAACACAATAGTGTAATGTCACTACATTAGA
>JAULBS010112121.1:0-14998 GCA_032355785.1 Symmetromphalus regularis | reverse complement strand
TGGTATGTGCTGTCCTGTCTGTGGGACAGTGCATATAAAAGATCCCTTGCTGCTTATCAGAAGGAGTAGCCTATGTGACGGCTGCGGGTTTCCTCTAAAAGATATATGTCTGAATGACCATGTGTATGACGTCCAATAACCAATGATCAGATAAAAATCAATGTGTTCTAGAGGCATCGTTAAATAAAAGAAACTTTACTTTTTTTCATTTAACATTGTTCTCTTTTACATTCAAATAATATACTGAAATGATGAAACAAACATTCCTTTCTATTTGCATCTGGAATACAGCACTATATGCTATCCGATCATTACATAACTATACAACACTCTGTTGAGACATGGTAAAAGATTGAAAATGTAGACATGTCATGTTTATTCTGCTAACAAGTGTGAGAGGCACAGGCTGTTTGTTGTTGTGCACAACATGCTAATTCAAAGCACATGGCTCATTTTGCTTGGCTGACTGTCAAACTGCTCAGGTCTCACATCACCCTTTCAACATACACTGCTAATTAAAGTGGCGCGGTCAGTGTTGACGCTTGACCTTTTTAACACTTATTATAAATACTGAAAGGAAACTTTTTAATGACTGCAGAACATCGTTTATGGGGGCTGTTGTATGTTAAACGTACCATAGTTATGACACATGGTCTTCAGAAGAAACCTACTGCTAGTAAGTTCTTTTGTAAGCACTTTCTCAGAGACAGGGCAGTATATACCACAACTGTGTATCATTGGGTCCATTGCCATGGATCAGTCTAAGGACCTGAGTTTTCATATAGTTATTACTTTAAAAAACTTCATAATATATACTCAACCAAAAAAGAATGTGTGCATATAATCAATAGTAATTTATTTCATAAACCAGATGACATTCATGGTATATATTCTGGAATTAGATAACTACACCATTTAGGAGGTGTGCGTATGCAGTAATATCACAAGTTGTGCACGTGTTTGCTGCCAATGGAATGTTGAAATTGCACATTAAAAAAATAATTCAATATTTCAACATGCATATCTTCTTTTTTGAATGAGTATACTTAGTTAAAACCATATTTAACAACCACTTAACAGTTTAAAAAGCCAAAAAACAACAACAACCAAAAAGTAATTTTAAAAGTGCCTCAAAAACAAAAGTTATATCTTTAATTTTTTTGTTTTCCTTCTATAATGAATGTACTCTGCAATATATTTATTGAAAAGACAAATCTGAACTCATCTAACATATAATCCTAAATAAAAAATAAAATATTAAACTGTCACAAAAGAAATTAATCTCTTTCAAATTGCTTTTGCAACAAGGTATGAGCAACATTATAATTAACTACATCGAAAAGACATCATTTTCCCAAATCTGATGCATTTTTTCATCTATTGTCCATTACTGCACGTGTTGCCACATGTGTGCATCGACTGCGACAGGTAATTAAAGCTTTCAGTAAAGGCGACAAGCAGTAATGACAAAAATGTATTGTGGACAATGCAACTGTTTATGGAACTAAGCTGCATTACATTCGCTTTGACCGTGAACGCAGTATGCGTGAAATCTTATCGGAAAGATTTTCAGATTAAGCCAACATTTTTAATATAACAAAAATATTCTACTAATAAACCATAGCATTCATTTAATTGAAAATGTTTCTGAACATTTATATGCATTTTAACTTGTTTGATTTGTTTATTTACATGTATAATGCAGCTACGAAATAACATTCATTTTTTTAATATAACAAAAATGTTCCACTAATGATGTGTATCATCATTTAAAATGTTCCTAAACATAAACATAAACATGTGTATGTGTTCTAAAATTAACTTGTTTCTTTGCTGTTTATAATGCAGCTATGAAATTACATTCATTTTTTTAATATAACAAAAATGTTCCACTAATAATGTGTATCATCAGTTAAAATGTGCCTGAACGTGCGTTCTAAAATTAAATTGTTAAGCTTGATTATTTTGATTTACATACACAATGCAGCTATAAAATGACACATTTAGTCAGGTTGGGATTTGTTGTTTTTGAGTGGTTTTTTTTTTAAATTAAATATTTTATGAACACAAATACGTTCTAATTTTAACTTGTTTGGTTCGTGTTTTTTGCAGTGCATACAATGCATTATAACCTTGCCCTTTTCATCAGAATTTAATTTCTATGGTTTAATAATATTTTTGAAATCTGCAGGTTTTATTTATTAATTCTCTCTCTCTCTCTCTCTCTCTCTCTCTCTCTCTCTCTCTCTCTCTCTCTCTCCTCTCTCTCTCTCTCTCTCTCCTCTCTCTCTCTCTCCTCTCTCTCTCTCTCTCTCCTCTCTCTCTCTCTCTCTCTAATTATCTTAACTGTATCCGAATCAAAGATTAATGGGAAGTAACTTATTACTACAGAGCATATTTCGTCAATGCCTCATTTATGTAGTTGTGTATTTGTTCATTCCACAAAGTAGATTTTCCGATTATCAGTTATTTCAATAATTAAGTACTCAGCACAGCAGAAGTATAGCAATTGGGACGGTCATATCAGAATACACTTAATATTTCATACCTCCATCAATCACACAAAATATTAATTAATTTCATAAGCAAACAGATTTTTAGGAGAACTTTTATGATAGGTTTTAATGTGAATATTTGTCAGATTCATAAAAGGTGAGTGAGGTGTGTGTGTTGTTAGTGGGGGATGGAGGGGGGAGGGGGGTCTATGAGTGTATACACCTTAATTCTCACTGGAAAAATATTGTTTTAAAAAACCTGTTGTGTATACTTGTGAGGAAAATATAAATTTAAGCTAACAGATCTTATTTAAAAAAAAAAACACTGGACCTCTTCTATGGTAAAATATAACTTTAAAAACATAACCCTTTTTTTGTCCTTTTTACTTCTTTTTTAATCATATCTGTTAGTTATATAGAGAGTTAGGTCTAAAACAATTCAGTCTGATTGGTTCAATACATTTAGTGTTTTATATTTGTAATTTATACCTCTACAGTTTTAAAATCAATATTGTATCATACAAAATGCTTACGTAAGACCAGTACAAATCACTATACGATTATGTTACAAAACATGAACAAATAACAAATACTCTGCTTATTAACTAAACAAGAATTTTAGTTATTTAACATATTTTTGAATAGCCCATTGAGCCGGTGTTTGTTATGATCTAATAGCTGGCTGTTTGCCAAGTCATTATAGGACAGTTAGAGTAATAAATCATTTTAAGCAATGGTGATAATCATCTCCAAACTAATCAGCCCCACTCAAGAATCAATTAATCTTTGGACACTAATAACTCTAGGTCAGAGGTCATAAGTCATGGTTGACTGGAAATTTCATTTGTTTGGTTGGTTGGTTTGATTCTGTTTGCCTTTTGTTATGTAATTATTAAAAAAAAATTGTTGTCTAATCCTTGTTTTACAAATTTACCTCAAATTTATTTTATATATTTATCTGAATGTTATTTTATGTTAATATCTAAACTTTATTTTATATAATTAAAAAAAAGTTAATGGTTATTTAAAAAAAATTTATATAGTTATTTAAAATTTCATATAACAATCTGAATTATTTATGTAGGTATCTAAATTTTATTAGACATTGCCTTATATTGTCATCTAAATTTTATTTTATATACAGTTGACTTCAGTACTTAAACTTTACTCTTATAATTTACGTTTTTTCTTTCTTTCTTTTTTAGTTTTTTTAAATATATATGCACATGGATTATTTAAATTATATTTTTATGTAGATTTTTTTATAAACTTTGTTCATTTTGTTATCAGGTAAAATAATGGATTAAAACAATATGTTTTTCCATCTATTTCATTCGTCTAGTTGTTATAAAGCTATGCACTCAAAAAGAAAAAATAGGGCCAAATAGCGTTAAACTTTGAGCGTGTGAACTTCGTACAATCTCATAGCATCTAAACTTAATTAATGTGTATGCATGTTCTTTTATTGCTATATGTTCCTTTTTTCTCCAAAATAATCATCCTAATTTGGTGTGGGAATGTGAAGATCAACAGATGAAATGTTGACATTTTTATTGGAGTTTCCCTATAGAGACCAGCTGTTGTTTCTTCTGGCTTGCCAGATCACAGTTTGAGATGGTGCACAGGGGGAGGGGCTCTGCTGGTCTCTGCTGGTCTCTGCTTGTCTCCACATCACAGTTCCTGGCAGTAATAGGCAAAAGCAGGGGTCCATGATAAGCCAGCACATTGCTTTTGGCTAGTGGGCAAACTATAACTGACAACAAACTGTGACCACTTAGCAAGAACCAAACTTTGGTCATAGGAATTAGGAACACTGGTGCTGTCACTGGAACCACACTTCTTCAATAAAGACTCCAATTTGATGGTCCCAAGTTTATGCACATCTGTTGCTATGGTAACTGCGGTGTCAGCTGGGCACTTCCTGTCTTCCCCGAACTTGTGAATGAAACCGTCCGAACCACAGGCAGTCTGAATGTCCCAAAAGTTTTTCTCTGGGAATTAATGCAATCATGGAAGTTTGTTGTTGTCAAAAAGTTTTCAGTGGACATTGGGGAAAGTGTTGTAAGATATTTGTAAGATCTTGAAGATGATTGGAGGTGTTTTTTGTGTAATGGTTGTGTAGGATATCTTTGTTGGTTAAAGTGTGTTGTCAAAGAGTTGTGAGCTGAGGCAGGAATCCTGTTTCTTTTCTACTCCAGTTACCATGACACAGATTCTTCCCATATCATCTTTCCTGGAGAACATTTCCATGGTGGGTACCAGATCTCTTCTTTCATTAATAAGTAAATTTACTAATGTAGTGGAGTTGTGTTGTATGTCTTGAATAGACCCAACAGATATGCAAAGTGATATATAATTGTAATAATTAATATTTATTTGAATGTAATATTAATGTTAAGTAAAGTTCCATAATATATATTATGTAAAGATACTTTTAATTACTGTTATTAGTGATTTTATTGAAATACTTAATAAAAAAAAAAAAATTATTGGTAAAGATTATTGAAATACATGTACTTTATGCAAAAATTAAAATTATTGGCACAAGATTTTAAACTTGAAGGATTTTATTTTTAAATAAGTACTTATTTAGACATCTAATTATAATAATTTTTTGACCACAAATTATTAATCATTATTAAATTAATTTAATTTAAACATCTGTTCATGGCAAATTATAATGGTGATTTCACACATTTTGTAGTCACAGCAATGTATCACAGTGTGACATATTGTACTTTATAATAGTGTAACTTCACTACACCTGGTACTGTATCACAATATAACATCAATCTAACAATACATCTTGTATTGTATCACAATGTGACTTAACATTATATATTCTATATGAATATAACATCAACACATTCTGTATTGTATCAGAGTGACTTTACATCTTGGATTGTAAAACAGTATAACATCACATCATGTACTGTATAACATATAAATACATATTGTACTGTATAACATATAAATACATCTTGTACTGTACCTTATATAAATACATCTTGTACTGTATAACATTATATAAATACATCTTGTACTGTATAATATAAATACATCTTGTACTGTATAACATAAATACATCTTGTAGTGTACATTATATTTAAATATATCTTGTACTTTTATAACATAAATACATGTTGTACTTATCACAATATATCATCAATACATCTTGGACTGTATCAATATATCATCAATACATCTTGTAGTTATCATTTATAATGTTACCAAATTATATACATTTTGTTTTGTATCACAGTGTGAATTATATTTTTATTAACATTTATAATGTGTCTCTAATAACAAATAAATGAATATGTCAACTAATGGTGGACATGTTTTGTTGTTCTTGGTCATGGACATCGTCTATGTACTCTGTTAATGCGATGAGTTAAACCTCTATGGCTTGTAATTTTCAGTTTGCCATTCAACAAAGTACTGGCCCTTCCAGGTGGTACTTTAATTGCATTCTTGTGCACAAGATTAGATAAGATTAATCGGTGGCAGCATTTTGGGTTAATTGTCCTTTATTTACCTTATTTCTTCTTCTGCTCATTTTAGTTGTAACGAAAAGCACACTAAGACATTTGAGTATTAAGGAAGTTCATAAATATAATGATTTTTACCGTGATTTTTATTAGTATTCACACTTATATATACTCTACCACCCATCTTTAATTCTAATCTTATCATAAAAACTGACTCAAGGCCCCTAAAATATTATATTTTATTCTCTTAAAAAAAAAAACTATATTTGAATATGGTTTTTCCCTTCCTTTTCTTATTTATTTAGATTGTTCAGATTGTTAAAAGAAGAACCAGATATTTATTATTATATTTCTTTCAGTGTTTCACTGTTCTTTAGTATTGTATCAAAACTGGTAGACTCCATATCTTGTAATGAACTAGTGACACCCTGATCCTGCGAATATGTGTGTGCAAGATTGTGTCTGTTGTGTATGTAAATGTATGTGTGTGTGTGTGTGTGTGGGTGTGTGTGTTGTTTGTGTGTGTTGTGTATGTATGTGTGTGTGTTTTTTGTGTGCGGTGTGTGTTGTGTATGTATGTGTGTGTGTGTGTGTGTGTGTGTGTGTATGTGTATCTACAGACATACAGACAGTACGCAGTGAGTGCTATAATTACAGTAATTACAAAACCTCAACCCATTTTGACTTTTGTGAACTACTATTTATCGTGTTTCACATTTTGTGTCAGCTTTACACCAGCCAGTCATCTAAATAGAATTAAATAATGCCAACAAGACCAAAGAGTCATACAAACAGAATCAGATGTTGCCACAAGCTGTTTACAAAGTGCATCGACTGGAAGTGTACACTGTCTTGCTTATGCTAAGAAAACGGGAGAGTATGCATAAATCTTCAGTTTCCTTGATACTTAAGGACACTGTGAACTTTGAATGTGTGTCGATGCAATAGCAATTACCAGTCACAAATGCACATTATATGCATGCATGCACACATACACACAAAGCCATTACTGTACCCTTCAAAAATGATTCATTGTTTTAGAAACTTGCTGCTTGTGATATTTTTTCAGACTTTTTTGCACAGGATGCCCATAAATTTGACCCTAAGGCAAGGTCATGAAGTTTCATTAGCCAGTTTGATATATATGGTTTGTTAAATCTAATGCTTTATGATTAGATATATCAAAAGTTGTGGTATATGCTGTCATGTCTAGTAAATTAAATGTTAATGATTCCAGGGAAGTGATATATAGGTTATTCATATAGGATCTAACTTTAATGCAGTAGGTCATCAAATCAGTGGGCCTATTGGCCAATTTCCTGTTTCATCCAATGATACATAACTGTTATACCAAAAGCTATGGTATTTGTTATGTCTGTGAGAAAATGGCGAGTGGGGTTCTTCTGTATAACCATGTACGTTTTACACCTAATATTTCCTGATAAAAAATATACAGGGGTGTTAAAACAAATATTCCAGTTTTTTGCATATAAATGTATGTGCATTTAAAAGGAAAAGGTCGGATCGATCCTTCTCAGTGGACCCATTTGCAGTTTGGGCTATTTTCCATTCCATCTAGTGGTCCATAACTGATTCATCAAATTCTGTGGTATGTGCTGTCCTGTCTGGGACAGTGCATCTAAAAGACCTCTTACTGCTTATTGGAAAGAGTAGCCTATGTGGCGACAGCGTGTTTTCTCCAAATAAATATGTCAAATGACTATATGATTGACGTCCAATAGCCAATGATAAGATTAAAATCAATGTGCTCTATTTTACTAAAAGGAAAAGATTGGTTATTTAATGACATCTCATAACATGGGTTACTCACCAGCTATTAGGTGTCAGACAAACAGTTTGTTACTCGTGGTCTTCAGTAGAGACCTGCTACTACCATAATTATACACTACCATATTTATTCAGGTATAAGGTGGTATTTTTTCCCTCCAGCTTTAAAAAGCCGACCTGTTTTATAAGCATGATCTGTCAGTAAACTCAGAAAGCTGTTTCCATTACAATAGCTGGTAACAAAAATGGCCAATTTCTGATTGTCAAGAGTTGTCTACCGTAATTTAATTACTCAGCATTTTCAAAATTGTGGACCGGTAAATGTATGGATAAATATTGGACATAAATATATAAAATATTTCCTGAAACAAAGGTATGTGCATAATTTTCTTTTCAATAGCACTTAGTAATATGGCTAGCTGTGTATGGGAGTTAATTCTTATAGGTTTTTTAACATGCGTGCACACAAGAATTCTAAAAAAAATTCATACTGTCTTACAAACGAGTGGAAGTAAAAAAATCTCCCCCAGAACACTTCAAAAACACTCCCCGTCTTATGGGCAATGTCGCCTTTTAGCCGAATAAATACTGTACTCTTTCCAGTTAGCAGCAACATATCTTTTTATTTGTTTTCCCACAGACAGGTACATCTGCTGGTTAGAACCAATATACCCACTTTCATTATGATTAACCTGGCAATATCTAGGCATGTGAAATATCATCTTTATTGTATATAGAACTGATAAACTAAAATTGATGTGTACATTTTATAACACCATTCACCATTGGTTCATTTTTTATTTTAATTTCATCAATCTGAGAAAGCAACTTCTTTAGAAAAAAAAAGAATTAATTGCATGTGATGAAAAGATAAATCTATTTGAAACTCTTAACAACAGCAATTACTGAGCATTAAAAGCACATTGTTGGCATGGAAATTTCTTTAGAAACAACCTTCATTTCTATCCAGAAGACAGATTCTGGTGGACAGGTAAAATGGATGTTTTATAGTTTCTGACGTTTGACTGACAGTATAACTACACAAGGCTTGAACACTGTTATTAGTGTTTTTATTTGCTTGAACAAGCAATGAAAGCAGTAGGTATGGCTATAAACTTGCTTGCTTAAGTCTTGTAATGGTAATTTGCCCTGTAAACTGCCGCTACTTGGGAACTAGTTCATTAATTTGCCACAGGTGTTTCTAACTAGTAGCGTAGTGAATCAAACTCATGTTTAACATGGTTTGATTAGCATATTATTGCCACATTGAACATTTCGCCTATTCTTACTGCTTACTCGCCTGCCCTTTCACCTGGACAAAGTCTCTTTTATGTTTACCTTTAACGAGGTTTTTAGCAAATGGCCTTTGTACTTTATTCCATTGTATTATTGTTGATCGTGGCCGTTGTGGTGTGTGAAAAGAGTATAGCACCAAGTTAGAAAGTCATATTGTCTCAGCCTACTTTTACCCAGGCTCCGGTGCAAGAATACGTTCACGCCTGGCCGAGCAGGCGGAACAATACCCACACAATGCTACGTGAAGCTGACAACCGTCTCGATTGTATTTTGCAGGTGAAGCGATCAAGACTTGACAACCAAACGGAGGCTGGCCACGAAAACAACCTCAGCAACGCAGCAGCGATAAACGCCAGGTAGGTTGGGGCGACCAATCGGATATTATTTCTTTATTTCTTCTCTGGTTCCAATCCTCTCTGTAACGCAGTCGAGTTAATGGTGTTCATTCTTGGGGAGGAGGATGTAACAGCAGTGTTACTTAAGGATTATTCTTAAAGGTAATGAGTTTAGGTTTTGTTTTCGGGTTTTTCCTTTTGCAGACAGATGGGTCTACTGCTGTTGTATCGGTTTACTGTGGGGCTATGGGATACTGTAGGGGGTGGGGATATGTGAAGAAATGAAACAGACAGATTACAGGATTATCCGTCAAGTATGGGTTATCGTGGTTAGTGGCTGCTCTCACAGATCGGTTCATTCAAGGTGTAATACTACTTGCAGATTATTGCAGGTAAAACCACGTACGCCCATTTTGTTGTCACTGGCTTGTGTTTCCATGTAATGCACCATGGGATGTACAGGTTTTAGTTGGCAAATTAGTCGATCCAGTGATATTACTTTCTTACCGTAACTTGACTGTTGAGCATCTGCTTAACACATTATTTATAAGACTTCAATTTGAGATTATTAAAAATTATTAAGATTACAGTTGTGTGTCAAGACTAAAATGGCAACATGACATTATTTAAATGTTGTTTATCACACATTTAAAAAAAGATTTTAACGATACACTTCTGAATAAAAAAAAAACTTTTATTTTATTTGTTAGTTAGTTCCCTTTGAGGTTATTGTGAATTTCAAATAAATTCAAACAATGTATTATTTGAATTTAACATAAATTCAAACAATGTATTGAGTAGGAAAATATATTCCACATATAAATTCAGTGTATTGGGTAGGAAAATATATTCCACATATAAATTCAAACAATGTATTGGGTAGGAAAATATATACTATTTCCTTTAATTTGTTACATTCTTTAAAGACATTTCTTAGTTTTCTTAACTATACAAAATTGTAATTATGTTTAAAATGCATGATTTTGGTAAAAACATTAAATAATAATAAATAACAAAAACATAATAGGAAATTGCACATATTTAACATAAAATGTACATCAAATTACTTCAAAGGATTACTTTGTGTTAATAAGTTTATTATTTTATCATATAGAAAACAATAATCTTATTACATAATATATTTTGAAAATTTATTTTGATCATTTTTAATAATTGCCATTTTTACTATAAATAATTATAATTTAAGACCATAACACTTTGTTGTATTGAGCTAATGTTTAAAGATTATTATTACTACATGTATTATTTATTTATTTTTATTATTTTTTTTAACTAAACAATATCAATTTTATTAACACCAGTTATTTTCATGAGTATGAAGTTAATTTTCATAAATAAAATGAGCTATTTTGGTTTTGACGGAGATCTGTAATTTTCAGTTATGTCAATTACTAGTGTCAACTTCATCACATACTCTGTTCTGACTTGTGAATACAGCTGCTTTTCTAACAAGCATTGACCGCAACTTGTTAATATAATATCCTGTAAGTGTAACATGCGAATTGACAATGGTGATCACCGCCATTCTATTTTGGTCATCTTCCTTGCTAATTAATTAAGTTTTGGCAAAATAATTTGGTTTCTTAATCATTTCAATGAGTTACTGCTTTATGAAATTATTATTAGACACCTCTTGTTAAAATCTTGTTGATTAATTAACTTTAGACAGGTAACAGTAAGATATGCTATCTGTATTTGGCAAGGAGATTTTTCTCTGTTAGACCATCCACCTCAGAGAGCGTCTGTGGTCCAGTGGTAGAACATTGGACTGTCAAGCTGATGACAGTGGTTCAAAAACCATTGGAGACTGGTTCTCATTTGACTATGTGTCAAAATAACTAAATGTTTGACATCCAATAGCTGATGATTAATAAATTGATGTGCTCTAGTGGTATCATTAAAGAAAAAAAAAGAAAAAAATCATGAACCTGAATTGTGGTAGGACCTAGGATTGACCCACTTCTATTCTTTTTTTCTATTTTTTTTGACCAATTCATAATTATAGAATATCATGGTTTTATGTTTGTATATTTTGAATTGTACTTATGCAGAGATACAGTTTTGAATATAATCATTTTGTTACTGAGTATGTAAAGACTGAATGTAACATTAATCAATTCACACAGTATGATTTTCAATAGTTGCTGTTGGATGTCAACCATTTTGTAGTTCTGACATATAGTCTTCAGAAGAAAAAAACACTATTATTTTCCATTACCAACAAGGAATGTTTTTTTAATATGTACTTTCTCATAAACAGCACAGCACACTCCACTACCTTTGGTATAGCAGTTGTAGAACACTGGTTGGGATGGGAAAAAACTCAAAGAGATAATGAGTCCATCTAAAGGGTTCGATCCTACAACCAAAGCACCTTAGGCAAACGTTCTATTAACTGAGCTACGTCATACCCCTTGCTATGTAGAAGTACATGAGAAGGAAAAAGCGTGACACCAGGATTAATTGCTAATTATTTCTGGGTATCATTGGTCATTGGCATCTTGATTTCAAAATCCATGTATTTATGATATTCCAGAACTAATGAAAAATAATAAATTTTTCATCTTTTTAAAAATAATGATTTATTAATCATCGGCTATTGGATGTCAAACATTTGGTTATTTTGACTTGTAGTAAACTGTGAGCCAGCCTCCAATGGGTTTTGAACCACTGTCATCAGCTTGAGAATCTGACATTCTACTGCTAGACCATTGAGGCTCACTTTTAAAAATAATGAATATCATAGAATGTGTTTTTAATGACCATGCTATTTTTCTTGGAGGTGATTGGAGACTGTTAACCCTTTTAAATTGTATTTATAAAATAGCTACAGGATCAGGATATATTGCAAACAGGATGAAAATCATTTTAGACAAATTTATTGAAAAAGATCAAACTGGATTCATAAAAGGAAGATTCATAGGTGAAAATATACGGTTAATATATGACATTATGCAATATAGAGATACACATAATATACCAGGACAATTATTATTAGTAGATTTTGAGAAAGTTTTTGATTATCTATCCTGGTATTTTATTCAAAAAGCTTTAGATACTTTTAATTTTAAAACTTCTATTAAAAATTGGATAAAAACTTTTTATAAAAACTCTGTCTCAGCGGTATTGCAAAGTGGACACTTATCAGAAGCTTTTGAATTGAAGAGAGGATGTAGACAAGGCGATCCACTATGCCCGTATGTATTTGTAATATGTGCAGAATTACTTGCAATATTAATACGTAATAATAAAGGCATTAAGGATATAAATATTGGTGAATAAGTATTCTAGAATTCTCAATATGCTGATGATACTACCTTCATTTTAGATGGATCCCCAGATTCCCTGTACAACACACTCACAACAATAAATTTCTTTGCAAAAATGTCTGGTTTGAAACAAAATTATTCAAAATCAAAGATTATATGGATAGGCAGAAAAAATATTCAAAAGAAGTGTTTCATCACGCTAGATGGAAGCTAGAATAGGGTTCATCCAAGTTTACTCTATTGGGTATACATTTTTCTTTAAATTTAGAAGATATGATTAAGGATAATTTCGAGCCAAAAATAAAAGAAATGGAAATTGCAATGAAAGCATGGAGTGCGCGAAAACAAACATTATTAGGCAGACTCACAGTTTTAAAATCATTAATCATACCAAAAATAACAAATTTATTAATTTCACTACCAAATCAGTCAGAACAGTTAGTTGACAAGTTAAATAAACGATTTTACACATTTATATGACAGCCCCCCCCCCAAACCACCCCCCAATTCCGCGATACCGAGGTCGCGGAGAAATTTGCATCACAGCGCAGAATTCTCGTATGTCCGCGGAAAATAAATTTTCATGCAGAAAACTTGCGGAATTTGTCATTTTATGCCGTGGATTGAAAAACAATATCAAATCACAATGAATAAAAATGTCTCATTTTGGAAACAGTAAACTGAAACACTGAGTTAGAAAGTAGTTTCTTTAATGTATTAAATAGGCTAGATGTTGCGATTTGTTTCCGTCTACGCAGAATAAACTGAACACGCCACTGGTGATACTTTGAGGAGGGCGAACGTTTCCATTTATGTGCTAGACTGGATTTTGTGCCTAATAATTTATATACTGTAGGTGATAGAAGACGATGGTAACTAGGCAAATGAACACGCCATGGCTTACGGACTGATTGTTAGTTATTTGGGTTACCGAAACTGCCGATGACTCGTTGGAATTAAATCACAGAAGTTTCACGAACGATTATTTCTTAACAATTTGGTTGGACCACTGGATCCTGGTGATATCATAGGAATTTAAATTGTAACATTGTAAAAAAAAAAGGTGTAAATATGTAAGTATTAATTAAAAAAAATATGTTGCAGAATTTCCCAATTCCTATCGCAGAATATACCTAATTTTACTGGGGAATTTAATAAATTTTGCCGCGGAATTCAGGGGGAACTGATATGGCAAAATAAACCTGATAAAATAAAACGAGAAGTTATAATTCAAGACTATAAAGACGGGGGTCATTAAAGTCAACGTGGATAAGAAGGCTACTCTTAAAAAACACAAAAAGGTCAAGCCTTTTCTTATCTATAACAGATTACTCAGTAAAAGAATTGATTATATATTATGATTATTTTATCAATATTAAAATTAAAAACATGACCAACTCTTTTTGGGAAGATGTTCTTGAAAGCTGCCAAAACATTCAATAGAAGCAACAAATTGAAAGTAAAAACGATATATTGGGTATAAACATTTGGTATAAAAGTAATATATTAAAAAATAAGAAGCCTATTTTTTATTTTAAAAATACGCAGAAAAAGGAGTACATTTTATTAGTGATTTATTTAATACTGATGGAAGATTTCTAAATACAGAAGAGTTCACAGTTAAATCTAACATAAATACAACCTTTCTTGTGTATGCTTCGTTAATTAATGCAGTGAAAAGTTTTATAGGGAAATATGGAAAATACAAAGATAAAATAAACGAGTCAATTACAAACAGCATGCCAGTTTACCCACACAAGTTAAAGCAACTTCTTAGAGACAAAACGGGACGTAGAGAAGTATATAAATTATTATCCTACACTTCAGTCATCCCAAAGTCTCAGTTAAAATACAAAGGTTTTAATTTTTCACCTGTAGAATGGAACAAATACTATAATATACCTTTTAAATGAGTTAAAGATACAACTTTACGTTGGTTCCAATACAGAATTCTACACCGATTTCTCGCTACTAAAACGTTTCTATATACAATCCATTATATTAATTCAAACAAGTGCACATTTAGTAATATTATGCCAGAAAAAAAATTGAACATATATTTTATGGTTGTTATTATGTTGAAGAACTTTGGAAAAATATTACAAGCTGGATGTATAAAACTACAGGAGAACATAATATTAATAAACTAATTGCAATTTTTGGTCTGCTTAAGGGAAAAAATACCCATATAATCAAGTGGCTTATAATTAATATAAAATATATTTGTACTATGAAAATACAAAAGCGCAAATTAAATTTGTCTGACCTACAAATTATAATTAAAGAAAAGTTAGAAATTGAAA
>JAULBS010112099.1:0-14999 GCA_032355785.1 Symmetromphalus regularis | reverse complement strand
AGACGGGGTATAAGAAAAATTGACTCCGCCTACAGGGGTATAAGGGTTTTTGTCAACCGGCAAACAACCAATGGGATTAAAGAATTTTATATGGAGGCGAGATAATGGTAGGACATCGGACTCTCAAGCTGAAGAGTGGCTCAAACCCAATTGGAGGCTGGCTACGTGTCAAAATTCCCTAGTGTTTGACATCCAGTAGCCAATGATTGATAACTCAATGTACTCAAGTAAAGTCGTTAAAAAAAGAAAAAAGAAGAAATTAACGTAGGTTGGGTTCACAAGCCATGACATAGGTTTTTAATTAAGATGCTGAAAACTCAGGACAGTGGGTCTAACCTGTAGCCATCCATCTTAGAATATCATTTAAAATAATGCCGCTATTATGTTCATCACACCGGGGTAATAAAGCGTTTCAATGATCAATTTTAAAAGATTAATGTTAAAAGATTAATGAGCTTCTATAAAAGAAAACAAACGTGATATTGTACAGTCGACCTTAGCGTTACAGAAGGCCATCTTTCATTATTATCAATCCAGTTTGCGCATCTGGCTGTTCAAATTAAGACGCCGATCATTTCCTATTTGTTACTGTCCAATTAACAACACACACTGGAATATCTGACTATGTGGGTGTTTATACATCATTTAAAATATTCTATTATCTAGACAGCGGGGGTTTTAATGTTGGTCTAGCATTTCACTCTTAAATATTGCCACTTCAGGATGACGTGTTCTGTGTTGATTATGAGCAATGCGGTGCTATTGTGGTTTGTTTGTTTTGTTGAACGACACTACAAGAGCACGTTAATCTATTAATCATAGTCTGTTTAATGTCAAATAGTTGGTTATTTTGGCACGTAGTCAAGCAGTGCCATTGCGATACAGAAATTATTTATCAAGGCCATCATATTCAACGATGCACAAAAGTTTTCTCAGATCATTGCAGGATATATTCGTTTTATATCTGTTTTAATCAAAGCTGCCCCCAGTAGCTTATATCCACTTACAATTGAGCTTCCTGTGCTGTCTGTCTAGGACAGAGGTTAGTGTTGGATGGAGAGACGAAAACCTCTGCTGTAACTACTCAGCAAGGGATCTTTTATATGTTCTATCCCACAAACAGGATAGAACATATTACGGCCCTAGATAAATCAGGTGTGGGCCACCTACCCATAATGACTTGCGAAGCAACCTTGTTTATCAAATTGGTTTATGAAAGGCCGTGGAAAGTGTTATACTGCCTGAGGGATAGTGCATTTAAAAGACCCCTTACTGTTTACTGATAAGAGTAGTCGCATTGTGTAGCGGCAGCGGGTTTCGTATCTCCTACTAAAACTAACTCTGCCCTGGACAAACATCGCAGGAAGCTGAGCTGTGTGCCCAGGACAGCGTTTTTGAATCTTAATTGGATATAAATATGATAATATGTACAATCAAATAAGCAGCATGCGAATAAAAATCAATAAAAATAATTTTATGCATGAATTTTTTGTAAAAACAATTTCCAGTATTTTGGGTAAACATTTTAGTAAAATGTGGACCCTGAAAGATATTTCATTTCAGATAAAATGTAGAAATCATGTCCTTCAAACATTCAATCAGTATATAAATTTAACTTTTCCCTATTTTTGAGGACTTATCAGTCGCTTAAAATCACTATCAATAATTAAATTTACGAAATATTCTTACGCTTCAAAGTACATCAGAATTTCGATCAATCAAATTGGATTCTACAAAAGCTTCTAACACTCCCGACTAAATTCCCATTCAAACTAGTTATATTGAAAGATTTGAATTTCTAAAATAAGAACAGGATTGGTCATTTTGCAGCACCAGCATAAGGAATTAAAGGCACTGTAACATTATAACATATTTACAGATAATAGTCATTCTATATAAAAATGCGTGTCTATAAAATCTAGTTAAGTTGTTTTCAGATTTAATTTCGTATATCCAATATGTTCTATAATTGACAAAGTTACTGTACGGTTTTACACGAAAATTGTCGTAGATGTCGAGGCGAACACTTTAACGATTGGGGAACAAAATATCTTAATTCTACGTTTTCATAGTCAGACATTGTTAAGAATATAATGAGTTAAACACAAAATATAATTTAATACTGTGGCAGTCCTCCTACGCTGAATACAACCACCGTAATAAAGTAAAGTTTGTTTTATTTAACGACGTCTTTAGAGCACATTGATTTTTACCTTATCATCGGCTATTGGACGTCAATCATAGGGCCATTCTGACATATTTATCTAGATGTAAGTTACTCTTTACGATAAACAGCAAGGAGTCACCGTATCACAGACAGAACAGCACATACCACGGCCTTTGATGAACCAATTGTGGACCACTGGTTTGAACGGAAACTGTAATAGGTAACGCTTTATAAAACAAGAAGCTCTAACGTGATCAAGTTATATTTGTCTATTTTAATTACTCGGTAATGACTCGTCGGTTGAGCGGAACAAACCTTGCTTGTCTAGGCTGAAATCTATCAGTTAATTTAATTATTTATTGACTTGAGATGTAAAACAAATCAGTGCAGTTTTATTTGTACATGTACAGGTAAAAAAACGATAGGTTGGTTAGTTGTATTTATTCTTATGCCTATATCCAATTAAGGTTCAAGCACGCTGTCCTGGGCACTTAACTCGGTTTCATGTGCTGTCTGTCCAGGACAGAGGTTAGTGTTAGTAGGAGACACAAAACCGCTGCTTTTCGATAAACAGCAAGGGATATTTTATATGCATTATCCCACAGACAGAATAGCATATACACTGGTCGGTGTAAGTGTAAGATTAAAAATCCCACACTTCGAATGAGATTTCATCTCAGTACCTCCCAGCTGGATTCGCTGCTGGTAGATGCTGGGATCAAGTCTCAGTCAAGGAACGGGATTTTTAATTTCGGTATTGGTTCCAACCCAGAATGAGTGCGCCTCAAGGCTCAGTGTGTAGATGAATACCACTTACACCGACCAGTGGGCAACAGTTGGTTTATCAAAAGATATGGTATGTGCTATCCTGTTTGTGGGACAGTGCATATAAAAGATCCTTTGCTGCTTATCGATAAAAAATATTGTACACAACACGTGTAACGATGCAGAATTATGATGTCATAAATGAATTGCATCATGCAACTTACATACTAGTATTATGTAATTTTGAAAATACAATAGCAACAATGCTTTAATTTACAGATTCGGTAACAAATATTACATCCATTCATGGTGGGTGGGTCAGGCGCGGATGCAGGATTTCTGAAAGGGGGTGTCCAAATGTAATGGGCGAATTGGACTGGTAAAAAATGGTTTATTATCACGTCCTTCCACTCGGAAAATACATAAACACATAAATTTGAAAATACGAGAAAAGGGGGGGGGGTCCGGACCCTCGGGATCCTCCTCTAGATCCGCTACTGGTGGGTAATACATAAAATACTAAACAGTGTCCCGTGTCATATTGTATATATTACAACTCGTTTATTTTCAATCGTACGTCACTCGCTTTCGATCTCGATCGTGACGTAACATTGAAAATACGATCCTTGTCAAATGTGTAAAATAGTAAAATGTGGCTTCTCACTGAGGTGACAGTTATATTACAATATAATAGCTGGGTTTTTCGATTTTACAAAATTATAGCTTTTCTATTATTGTTAAAACTAATTATTTTCTTTTTTCTTGTTTTACTTTCAGTTTATACATATACATAAATGAATTGTATATATTACATAATAATAAAAAAGAAGACGAAAAATGCATAACATACCGACTGTGCAAAACCTGATGCTATGGTTACCAAGAAGAGTATCCATTTCTCAACACTGGTGGGGAAGCTCGCCATATCAGGTACCACTATTTTAGTAATCCAACATTTCTGATCTCTCGCCTATACAACTTGCTCGTTCTGGTGCCTTTTGTTCTGTTACAACAATAACGTACATGTATTTGATGTCCACTTTCCAGTGCTTTTAATTCTGCAATAGAAATGACGTAGTTTTTCTTCCACGTCCTAGCACCTTTAATTCTATTTCAGTTGTGATGTAATTTAACGTCCACGTCCTAGCGCCTTTAAGTCGTGTCCTACAATGACGCCGTTTAATTTGCTAGTTCTAGCGACTTTAAGTTTGTTCGACAACGAAGTTTTCAAACTTCCACGTCCTACGGTGTTAGATTCATCTGCAACAATAACATCCTTTTAATCGAAAAACGCCATCCTTCCGTTGCAATCTTTTTCCACAATTAATGGGTGGCGATTTCAGTCCATGTTTTATTCTGCACGAATATCACTAGAAGTATCTCCAACAGAGTAAAACATTCATTGATTTATCAGCTTTAGATCACAATGGTAGTGTGCATTCTCAACAGAGCTACCGATGTATCCAATCACGTAATACGTAGGAGGAGATTGGGGCGATCCTAATGAAGGAAGGATTTTCCAGAGTGGATGGATGTTGGGTCTTTAGGGGCTACAGAGTAACCAAAGTGCATGACTGGCATTCTATTAAAACTAAAGTTAAGAGTAAAAGTTACCACTGGTAAATAATAAGTCCAGTAGACTGTCACAGGCCGTAATTAACGTTTAGAAGAAAACTGCCACTGATGGTAATTGAAGTTTAGAAGAAGACTGCTACTGACGGTAAAGTATAGAAAATTGCCTAATAATTAAACTTCACTGCCACTAACAGTAGTGAGATCAAGAGGACTGCCACTGTCGGTCGATGACGTAAGTTCAGAAGAGGACTGCCACTGATAGTAATGAATGTTTAGAAGGCTGCCACTGACAGTAATACGTTCAGAAGAGGACTGTCACTTGCAGGATTACGTTCAGAAGATGACTGCCACTTCCAGTGATACGTTCAGAGAACTGCCACTCACACGGTACTTAAAGTTCAGAAGAGGACTGCCATTGACAATAATACGTCAAGAAGAGAACTGCAACTCTCACGGTACCGAAAAATCAGATGACTGTCAATCTGGTATTACTTGAGTCTTCCACACGCTGGTATCCAGTGGTTTCACCAATCACTTCTGCGCACGCTCCACGTCTGCTGTCTACTAGCAACTCGCGTGCCTCGTTATCTGAAAAATACCATAACATGAAAACAACGGTAATAACGTGTTCTTGGTTATTTACAAACATCTGCGAAATGCGATGACATCAAGAACAAGCGTATTACAAGATAGCTCAAAGCATCTCGAAATGGAGACCTTTTTGATTAATTACAATTACGTATTTCGTAAAACACTAATAAAAATTAAATCTATCCATTTTAGCAATCATTACTGTAATGAATTTTAATAATGTTATTTTAATGTGAAAGTCAATAATATGTATTATTAATCAATTGCCTCTATTATACACAGCAAACGGACTTCATCGTGTAATTATGTCGACATAACGGGCCAATTCAAAATTGTGTATGAGCTCATTCGGTATATATTTTGTTGTGCACCGCTAAATAGCCCTTATATAAATACGTAATGTTTCTTGTTATTATTAAGACTATTGATGAACAAATAGTATTTGGTTTTATTACGAAAACCGATGCACTATAAAACATCCGGAATTGTCTAATTTTGACTAATTAACTTTATTGTTTAACGCATTAAAATATATAACAAAATGTAGTGCCAGTGCGCCTATTATTGATCGTAAAAATAAATTGAAGAAATGTAGGAAATCCCAATTTGAAATTTATTAATTTCTCCATGTAAATGTGTTTTATTATCTAAATGTTTATTAATAAAAATTCCTTTAAATGGGTGTTTTCATATTCGCCTCAGGCCATTATATCTACCTCGGGCCTATAACCCCATTCCCCCCCCCCTCCCACCCCATTTAATAACATAACCAGTAGCGGATCCAGAAAATCCAGTTAGGGAGCCTAAAGAATCCTCAAATTCTTTAACATTAAAAAAATAATAATAATTTTATAAATTAAAAAATATAATAATATCTTTTTATCAATAGCTAAATTTAGTGGGGCGGTCTACAGGCCCCCCCCCCCTTGATAAGCCACTGATAACATTAAAGTTATACTAACCCATTTTAATAAATGCTCAACATAACCCAAATGATAAATATGAGCAGCTGTCTGTAAAATAACAATATAAGTAGTAATAACAAATAATTTATTCTCGTATTACTACTCTACAGTATGTTGGTACAGAATGATCATTATTACCGAACGTAATGTATGTATGTATACACAGTTACACACCTAAACAGATTCCAGATACCGAGAAGCAATGTGTTCCGCAGATCTAACGAGAACAGCTTGCTGGCGTGAAGACGTTTATTACAAGAGTCAAATGGTTCACCTACTTTCCGACCAGATAAGTAGTTTCATCAAACGTATTAGAGGTACATACCTGTGATTATACATAAGGAAAAAAGGATCTTTGTTTAACTTCGTTGCAGCTGCATGGGGGGTTAGGTATTTTCTCAAACATAGAATGAATGCTTTATTTGCAATAGGCCATATAGACCTTGAGCACAAAATATAATTACACACACACACACACACACACACACACACACACACACACACACACATATATATATATATATATTATTATTATTATTATTATTATTACAAATAAACTATAGTATATAGAAATAATATTATAAATACTTGTAATACATCAAAGAGATAAATGTACGTGACCACTACACAAAACATCAAAGGAGAAGCTTACTTATATAAAATTGTATTTCTGTGTTCTAATGCCTTAAAACAATATATTGCTAACAGCCTTACTATTTTAGTGATATTGTTATTTAATAATTCTAAAATGCTTGGTTTATTTTTATTATATTTTGGAATATAATGTCTAAAATGTGCTCTATATGTTATGGAATTTTCTTTTAGGTCATCCAGTCTTCGCATTTTATTTGTTTATCTTCAGACAACGCACTTTACTTTTTTATTTAATCTATACTGCTCCTCTTCCGCCATCTCTACCCCGATATCATATTGTCCACATGTCCATGGTTGGTTGTATTTATTTTCGTGCTTATATCCAATTAAGGTTCAAGCACGCTGTCCTGTGCATACAACTCAGGTTCCTGTGCTGTCTGTCCAGGACAGAGGTTAGTGTTAATAGGAGACGCGAAACCCGCTCCTTTTTCGATAAACAGCAAGGGATCTTTTATATGCATTATCCCACAGACAGAATAGCATATACCACGGCCTTTGTTAAACCAGTTGTGGACCACTGGTTGGTTTAAGTGGTATACAACTACCCACTGAGCCTTGCAGAGCACTAACTCTGGGTTGGAGCCGACACTAAGATTTAAAATCCCAAGCCCCGACTGAGATTTGATCTCAGTACCCACCAGCCTCGAGTCCGATAGCATAACCACTGTGACACAGAGGCCAATCCTTTCCCTTTTGACTTGCTCAATTAAAATGCTTTCGAAATTAAAAAATGTTATTGGCCAATGACTCAGTCTGTCAAAACTTTTTCTTTTTGTACAGTTTTAACATAGTCTTTATAGTCTTTTGTAAAACTCCTGATTGAACTTTAAAAGTGGAGATTGCCAACGACTGTGGTCAGTTTTGAAAGATAACCCGTCAACATACCTGGTGGTGCTACAAAATACTCCTCGACAGTCTTTGAAGCATTTTGTAAAATTGCATCTCTGCAGTTTCCTTCTGTAACTTCGTCATTTCTTAAGTATAATTTTCTGCAGAGAAATTTTTTTTACAATCAAATGAGTGCTTAATTCTACTTTTTAATCATTAATATACAACATAAAAAATATTTTCTGATAAGTCTATAAGAGATGTCAGGTTAACTGGTTAATAATTTATATTGATGCTTCATTTAATCAATGAGGAGCATGCACTTCTTAAAGACTCATCTTGACTGGATGTGGCTTGTGCAAGTATTGCAACTAAAAAAAATACATTATCTGCAACAGGCACGGATGCAGGATTTCAGAAGGGAGGTGCATCCAAATGTGATGGGTGAATAGGAAATGGTTAATTTTCACGTCCTTCCACAAGCAAAATATATATTAACAAAAATTTAAATATGAGAAAAGGGTGGGGGGGGGGAGCCAGACCCTTTGGACCCACCCTTGGGATCTGCTACTGTACAATGAATATTTACACTGGATGTCTATGTTGCTGTCCAGTTCTTGTGTCGGCAATTTGCTGCAGAGGCAGGGCAGTCAAGAGTGGTGGTAGACCCTGGGTGCTACATACATGTAGGTGCCCGTGGTGGCTTGACACTAATATATCAATTTTATATTATTATTTTTACGGGCTCTTGGATGTCCACCGGCCTTGAGCCATTTCCCCATGCTGTGGTGAGGGGGCAAGTGTTCACTTTTATCACTGATTGTAATACAACATCCAGTTATAAATTATTTGCAAATGTGATAAAATCCAACCAGACTCCTGCAATTTTGAACAATCCATTTGTACCTGTCTTCTAAAACTGTGTCGAGTGGAGCAACTCCTTCTGTGTCAACATTATACAGCTGGTTAGCCGACTGGATAGCTGCTGTCAAACATTTGATCCCAGCCTCACTGCTAAACTCAACGAGAGAAAGTCGCTCCAACTGATCTACCAGAAATGGGTCGATTTTTGGAACCTAAGCGAAAATATAAACATGTAAATTAGAATAATAATCAGGGGTACTTCTGACACAACAGTAATATTTGCCAAATTATCTATAAAAATGTCAAAAATTTATAATTCCTCTTTTTTCTGCACTTAAATGGCTATTATTAAAAGAAATTATTCTGCCAGATTGCATTAAAATTTGCCAAATTTGTTTAAATTTTGCCAGTGGCAAATTTGGTGAGTGGCAGAGCTAGCCCTGATAATGCTTATATAAAAGTAAAGTTTGTTTTATTTAACGATGCCTCTAGAGCACACTGAATTTTGTCATAGCATCAGCTATTGGACGTCAATCATAATATTATGGTCATTCTGACATATTTATTTAGATGAAACCTGCTGCTGCCACATAGGCTACTCTTTCCGATAAGGAGCAATGGGTCTTTTATATGCACCGTTCCAGACAGGACAGCACATACCAAGACCTTTGATTAACCAGTTGTGGATCACTGGTTGGAATAAAAAATAGGGAAGGAAATAATGCTTATTTTGGTATTTGTGGCAGATAATCTTCATACAAAACCACATAGGCTCGTTCTGATTAGCCAGGGTACCCATTTGACAGTTTGGGCTATTTTCCGTTCCATCCAGTGTAGCCAAGGTTAACAAAATTATTTAAGTCATTTTAACCCCTTTTTCTACACATTTAATTTTGCTAAATGCGGTATAATATATATCTGATTTAGTTAAAATATGATATAATATGGTATCCAGTCAATTCGTACCATAGTCATTTCATACCCAATTTTACCATTTCGTACCAAAGTCATTTCGTACCATAGCTATTTGGTCATTTCGTACCATTTAATTGGTCATTTCTTACCATAGTTAATTGGTAATTTCGTACCATAGTCATTTCGTACCAAAGTCGTAATATAGATCAAGTATATGCTGAGGATGTTTATGAGTTAAAGGTGAAAAATAAAAAAAGTATTAAAATATTAATAATTAACTTAGGTTTAAAAAAATGATTTAATGTTGAAATGACATTTGTTAAAATAAATCTCAATGATTTTGTAATATTAAAATATGAAGATAGTGGTGTTGTGCCAAATATATTGAGGCGAAACCCCACACCTTGATAACAAAAGAAGATGATATATTACTTTTAACTCATCACGTTTCCCTTCATCAGTATATTAATTACCAAAGAGCACCTTCTGTTAGAATAACATCAACATCTTCTAAGGCAAGCTGATTTCAGAAAAACAAACGGATTATGGTTTTAAAAAATAAACAAAGGCCGTGGTTTTCTTCATCAAGTTTGTTACAAGAGGCCCTACATTTTTATTACAAGAAGCCCTACAACAATGTTGCAGAAATACTCTTTTTATTTTATAGGGCATTATTATTTTAGCAGTATCTTTGAACAAGACGAAGAGGCCTTGCAGTGACACATGCAACAAGTGGCAACATAGAATTTGCGGTACGGGTAAATAAAAAAAAATTGTTTTATATATTTATTACAAAGAACAATACCGAATATCATATCATGTTATCAATACTGAGGACTAAACAGTTATAAAGGAATTTAAAAAAAATATTTTTGAGAATTATTGGGAGGTGGGGGGCTGCCCCTTGTTTATCCAAAACCATTCAGGCTGAGAATCTATCGACAGTAACAGGCTAAGCTTAATGACGTTGGCCTATGTACATTTTATTATAAAAAAATGTATATCAAGTGAAATGATGTGAGCACCAATAAATATTTGGTACATATTTTTTTATTTATTATATAAACACATATATAAATTAAATGTGCAGAAAAAAGGTTAAAATAGATTAAATAATTTGTTTACACTTGGCACCCCATATTGGTCCACAACTGGTTCATCAAAGGCTGTAGTAGGGAATGTCCTGTCTGTGGGATAGTGCATATAAAAGACCCCTTGCTGCTTATCAGAAATAGTAGCCTATGTGGCAGCAGCGGTTTCTTCTAGATACATATGTCAGAATGACCATACGATTTATGTCCAATAGCTGATAAGATAAAAATCAATGTGCCCTAGAGGCGTCGTTAAATAAAGCACACTTTTTACTTTCTTATTAGCAGCATGTGGTCTTTTATATGTATCTACCCACATACAGGACAACACATACCAATGATCTTGTTACACCAAGTGTCAACTGACCACTGGCAGGAGGAAAAAACAGTCTAATGAATGAATCTTAACCATATTTAAAACATTATGAAAATTATAAAACACACAAATGAATGACTTTGTCCAGATGTTTAAAAAAATAGTTTTTAAAAAAACCCATATTCTCAGCTATAATTTGTGGATAATATTAAAGTTTTTTTTTACCTAAGTTACCAAATGTTGGTTACATTAATTATGCAAGCAGATGACATTGTATTCTAACATTTTTAAGACTAATTTTACTTGAATAAAGTTTATTTAATTTCAGAAGATGATGGTACACCATATAAATTAATGGAACTGACTAAAAGTTGTGTAACTGAAACACAAACACATTTAAATATGCACAAACTTATATCTTGACAAAGTGTTATTTTTTTCACCTTTGGAATCTTGTTAGGATCTATCTTTATCCATGTTGGGGAAGAAGGGACCTAATAAAATATGAAGAATTAAAATTATATACATGTATGTAAGCAGCATTTCATCACAAAATGTAATACAAAATTTAGCGCGGATGCAGGATTTCTAAAAGGGAGGGTCCAAATGTGATGGGTAATTTTCACGTCCTTCACTTGTAAAAAGTAAAAAAAAAAAATAAGTACGAGAAAAGGTAACCCCTGATTTCCCTGGATCCACTACTGAAAATTGTTGTTAAATGTTATTGATAATGATATTCACATTTTTGAGAATAAAGTTAAAACTTAAATATGATCCTAAAATGGCTAAATGCTGCTACATAGCTCTATACTAGCATATAACTATAAGTAAAAACTGGCTTAATTTAGTAAAACTACTGTCTCCTTCATGCACGCCATGCGAAACAAATTGAGAAAATTATGTCAAGTGCATAATCATTACGTTGTATCACTATCAGAAGATTCATGCTAGTAGCACCAAATACACTGCTGGCACTAAAGTCTGCGCACCTAAGCATCATGGATATTTTAAAAGCAAAATTAGTCCATAAAAATATTTGTTTTAGTCACATAGTTGGGGAACAGTAAACACCTTATTAGTGGTAACATAAAAGTTCTTATTTTTTAAAATTCTTGCAAGGAAGTCTTTATTGGTGACACCCATCATGTTTTCACTAACCTGTTTGACGGCACACTAGGCATGAAAACATCCATTTGACCCACTTCCGATGACATCAGCAGAAAAGGTCACATCAGTATGACTTAGGTGTCATTTAATATGACGTATCACATATAAAGTCTGTTTCAAATTCCTAAATAATTTTAAAAGTTCCTTATGAATGGTGGTCCTTGAACTTTTCTTTTTGATACCAGCAAATAATGTGATTAACACGTCCTCCTTCGAAAAATTGAAAAGAAAAAAGTGCCCTGTAGGTGAAAAACAGCAAGTGCCCCTTTGATGTCGTCACCCCCTGCCCCTTTTTTCAAAAAAAAAAAAAAAGGAGGTTAAAATCCTGAAAGTGAATGGGTGACGGACTATCCTCCTGTCCAAAAAGAGTGTGTGTGTGGGGGGTGGTGGTGGTGGGAGTGGGTGTATGGACCCTCCTGTCCAAAAAGTAGGGAGGATGTGTTTCCCCATCACGCCAGGATTGACACCATTATAGACCACCTGTGTACTTCAGTATATTTGCGCAAAGATGACATGGTTAAGTGTTACATAAAGAAATACTGGTAAACATTATTATATAGGTATTTTAATTTCAATTTTTCGAAGCAAAAAGTGGGGTAAGGGTGGGGGTAATTATATAAATACGAACTCTCCCCCGGTCCAAAAAGTGGGGAGAACATGTTACCCCCCGGTATTTACACCCATGCCTACACCCCTACACACCTGAATGAAAATATATTGATTTGCCTTAAGTTTGATTCCATTGGAAAGAGGGCAAACGTGCCATATACATGTACATTAAAATATAACTGACTAGTTTTAGCTGATCTTTTGTTTTATAATTAAAACCCTTTTCTTACTAAAACGCACACTTTGTGTTTTGAGAAAGCCCCTAAAACTCGCCTAAAGGATAGGAGCATTTGGGTGGACATATTAACATCTGGCGAGATTTTCGTTTTAAAAAATAGATTTTCTGTGAGCTAGATACGTTCCTCAGTTTTTCTTGTTGTGCGTTTATTAGCGATTAATATACAGAATATTTGTTATCATCGAACTCGAAAATCTTTAATCTAAAGGTAAGTACTTTTATATTTGTCAATAGTTTCTTATTAAAGCTGTATTTCTCGGCTACCATACAGTATACTGAAAATCCAAAAGTTTATAATTGTGTGGTCTCTGACGCTAGACAGCAAACATCAGTAATTAACAGCTGTCTAACGTCAGAAACTCGGATTAAGTTTTTGTATCCTTCACCGAGCGTAAGAGTGGTCCTGGGTCAGCAGTTTTTGGTTTGATATTATAGTGCCACGAACCCTTGTTATAGTCCCACTCATTTTGGCAGATTTTAAATGTTTTTGGCTTAGCCAAGGACATCAATTCCGTTGTGCTTTGTTTTATTCTAAAGGTTATTTTAGGTAAAGAAAGGGCATGTTTAGCATAACGGTCAGCGATTTCATTGCCCGGTATTCCAACATGAGCTGGAACCCATTCTAAAATTATTTAATAATCTTATTGGACTAGTTCATTATATTTTGTCCAGACAAGATTCGTAAAGTCTTGTCTGGCGCTGACCCCCGATTTGATAGCCTGAATGGAACTTAAACTGTCCGAAAGGATTAGGTTTTTACCCATTTGGAACGTTCCTATTAACATTAGAGCTCTATAAATAGCTATGAGCTCTGTGGTAAATACTGAAAGACGATCAGTTAATTTGAAATATGCCACAATTGGTTTATTGGTGCCCTTGAAAAAGACCGTGGCTGCCCCCGTAGTCCCCGTATCCGGATTTTTGGAACCGTCCATATACACTTCGTCATAGCCCTCATACAGGTCGGATGTTTATAGCCTCAACCAAATTGGCATTATAAACTTCAATATTGGGAGAAATTATATCCGATTTTTTAATTTTAAGGCAATCAGTATAGAACCCAGACCAGTTTCCATCTTTCAGACGCCATTTTGGTATATGTTTGCCTAAAATGTCCCATTTTCTATTACAGTCATAAAGCACTTGATTGAGGCAGATTATATCATGATTATCCATAAATGTCTCAGTGATGGCACCACTATGACAGGTAACCTCAGCCCCAAATTATATTTTTGCTATTGAAGTCCCCCACCATAATAGTAGAGTTAGTAGTGTTAGAAATGACCTTAGAATAGTCAGATAGTTTGATTGATTTTTGTCCAGCTCCACAATGCACGTAGATGTTGAAAATATCTAAATTATCTCCATCACCGTGAATGTGAGACCAAAATATTCTATTACCGGTGCTACTTGGGCAAGGGGGATGGGTGAGGCCACAATACCCTCCCTTACGTAGGTCGTCCCCGCCCCCACTCCGGCCGAATAGTTATTGCTGTAAAACCATGGTTTGGTAGCCCGGTATTTTTAGGAAATGGGGATTGTTAACAATACTCCCCTTTTTGGGCATGTGCCACGTTTCCTGGATACAGATAACATCCGGGGGGGGGGGGGGGGGAAGGGGTAGAATGTCTAATAAAAGATTTCAATTCGTCCCCATGACCTTGGGATTTTAACCCTTTAGCATTCCACTGAAAAACTCGAAGGGAGTGATTATCCTTTTTAGGGCCTTCTCTGTGCCCCCCTGAGCCGCTCCTGGGAGCCCTTGAAGGTTTGTCATCCCCAACATTCGTTAGGTCCGATGCTCCCCGCCTTTCTGATGACAGTGTGCCACCCTTCTCCCTTTCTCCGGTATGTGAACTGGTCTCAGGTGCATTATTAGAAATGGGGGAGGGTTTAGATAGAGCCCTGTCATGTCCGCCCCTATTTTTGAGATGTTTAGTTGCGGTTCCCGACCCCATCCTGTCATTTGGACCCGACACTAGAGCACCATTTGTTGTGTGTTCATCCCTGGGTGGGTCCCTGATTTTTAATAATTGGACCTTTGTTATATTGGAGGGGTCGGGGCCCGTGGAGATGTTATGGGTCTTCCCCAAATGGGTGAGGGTGTGTTCGTCCCCCCTTGCGAAACACGAACCATCCCTCATTGTAGCATAATACAGTATGTTGTCTGGGAAGTTGGCAGGGTCCCCCCCCCATGATATTCCTGAATACCTCTTGTAGGTAATTTCTTTCGCGGGGGGGGGGGGGGGGGGCA
>JAULBS010112088.1:0-14999 GCA_032355785.1 Symmetromphalus regularis | reverse complement strand
TATTGAGATTGTACACCTACTGATCGAGTCTAGCGAAGCACTCACTCTGGGTTAGAATAGATATTGAGATTGTACACCTGGTCACTGAGTCTTGTGGAGCACTCACTCTGGGTTAGAATAGATATTGAGATTGTACACCTACTCACCTAGTCTAGCGGAGCACTCGCTCTGGGTTGGAATAGATATTGAAATTGTACACCTACTCATCGAGGCTTGCGGAGCACTCACTCTGGGTTAGAATAGATATTGAAAGTGTACACCTACTCATCGAGGCTTGCGGAGCACTCACTCTGGGTTAGAATAGAGAGTGAGACTCTACACCTGCTCACTGAGTCTTGCGGAGCACTCACTCTGGGTTAGAATAGATATTGAGATTGTACACCTACTCATCGAGTCTTGTGGAGCACTCACTCTGGGTTAGAATCCATAATGAGTTTAAAATCCCCTGCCTTGACTGCACCACCGAGATCGGTTAATACATTAAGAATATTGTGGGATTCCGTTTTTATAAAGATATTTGGCGCCCATATTGAAATAAAGATCCTAATATAATTTTAATCACAGCGTCCTCAGTTATGGATTCTGATCGAGAAAAGAAAAGCTGGTACGCGAGGGAAATCATAGGCTATATCATTTTGAATATAAATGTCAAAATGCAAAGAAAATACCATTATTTTGAATTAAAAGGAGAATTTTTTTTTTTTAAATTAAACAAAACAAAAAACCATCAACAACAAAGAAACCATATAAAAACATCACTTGCTGCTAATCAGAAAGGAAAGAATAGCCCAAGTGGCGGTAGCATGTTTTCTTTATAGGTCATGTGTCACAAACAATGCGTTTGACACTTAATAGCCGGAAAGCTGAAGACCATGGTTCAAATCCCCGTCGCAGTCTTTTTTACACTTGACAACGTTTCAAAATATTCAAAGTAGTTTGTTTTTATTTAACGACGCCTCTAGAGCACGTTGATTCATATCTTATCATCGGCTATTGGATTAAAGTCATATGACCATTCTGACATATTTATTTAGAGGAAACCCGCTACCGCCACATAAGCTTCTCTTTCCGATAAGCAGTAAGGGATCTTTTATATGCACCGTCCCACAGACAGGACAGCACATACCAGTTGATGAACCAGTTGTAGACCACTGGTTGGATCGGAAATAGCACAAACTGCAAATGGGTCCACTGAGAAGGATTGAACCAAAATTTTCAAATGTTTGACATCCAATAGCCGATTATTAGTAAATCAATGTGCTTTATTCGTGTCATTAAACAAAATAAAAATAAAACTATATCCGAATAATCTAAAATACTTTAAAATATGTATACTCGTACTTCTGTACAACAGTTATTATTAGAAAGTCGGTAATCCCTTTTTTAATCCCTATATTCGTTTAACGACTCTCCAGCACAGAAATAAACATCGATTATTTGGGTTCGTATATATTTGGTGAAAAGATCAAAGTACGAAACTGATCGTGTAGTTTCTGTTGTTTTATTACTAATTGATGGATACATCAATGAAAGGTAATTCGTTACGAAGTAATCGATATAACAAAAAAGTGAAATTTATGTTTTTATTTATCCAGATTTATTTATCTTTCTAAATGTTAACGAAATATACTCAAAAAAAAAAGAAAGTATGCATGTTGAAATATTTTTGTTTCATGGGGTGGTCAAAGTAATGGTCCATTGTTAGCAAACACGTACGCAACTTGTAATATTACTGCACGCCCACACCTCATCCTAAATGGTGTTGTTATCTCTCCAGAATTTCTCTCATGAATGTGATCCGGTTTATGAAATAAATGACTATTGATTGCATGCATACTTCCTTTTTTGGTTGAGTGTACTTCACCCAGGAGCGTATTTATAAGGGGACAGATGGGGCAACTGCTCCGGGCCCACCAGTCAGAGTTTATGGTTCATCAGATTAAGGACTAACTTTATTAAAAAATATATAATAATGATAAAATTAGTTCTATTCATTCAGTGTAGTTTTTTTTTTTTTCATTTGTCATAACAACACATATGTAAGTTAATTTCTATGTTGAGAGGCCCCCAAACCTGAAGTGGCCCGGGCCCCCCACGGTCTAAATGCGGCCCTGAGTTCAGCATAAGGAAAGTTGAACTTCACATTCTGCAATGATAACTAAATGTTAAACCTAGTAGTTCCGACAGCTCGTCTATCAGAACGCAATGGATACTTGCTTAACAGACCCCAAGCATTGATAGATTAAAGGATATTTAATGTTAAACATTGTAATTGCGATCTGCTGTCTAGAAGAAGAAACCAACTGCCTCCATTTAAACTATTTCATTTCCATTAACACTAAGGGGTATTTTACAGTCTTTGCATTCTCCTACCTAATATTCCCTTTAGATAACAAGAAGCTGTATTTTATTTACACTTTCCCAGACATAACAGATTAGGGTCTTTGAATGGCCATCTGTGAACGTATAAACATGGTATTAAAATCAGTTTTTGCTTTGTGTATTTCTGCTGTCTGGTATTAACGAGTTATATGTAAATATTTCTTGATATTAAATCCGTTATATTAAAATTCTATTTTAATATAATATCACAATGGATCCATTTCTGACGAGGGACAATGTTAAGGCCGGGGCAGCTATTTAAATTTTGGGGGAGTAAGACTGAATAGGGGCTCCATCAGTGATTTAAAGGGCGCTTAAAACGTAATAAATGAAAAACATGTAAATTTTGGGGTGCCTATTGTCGCCAAAAATGAGCGCCGCATTTTTTTTTGGGGGGGGGATGAGAAAATGCCCTCCTTGCCCCCTTTCCGATTGCGCTGGCCCTGAGTTCTAATATTATTAGAAATGAGAATTACATATCCTTTCACTGCTTTTTTAACTCATTCAGTTTGTTAATATAACATTCTCATTTTACAATAGGCTTGAAACAGTTTCTAGTTATTTACTTGTGGAGAATAATATAGTGGTGCTTAATCAATAAACTTAAATACGAGACAGCTGGTATTATTTGTGGAAAAAAAAAGTTTGCATATAACGAATCAGAATACTAAACCGTTAGTTCCAGACTGTAAGAGTGAATTGATACGCTATTAATGAGCAATCGACCAATAGGGTGATTTTCAACGTCTATAGTTTTAACTATGTATTAAAGTGATGAAGCCTAGTTTTGACCAACTCGATTTTATTGTTTCGCGTGAAATTCATTTTTATTTTATTTTATTATTTTTTGTGTTTGCTTGTTTAATGAAACCACTATAGCACATTGATGTATTAATCGTCGGCTGTTGGATGTCAATTTGGAATGTGTGAGTCAGCCTCTGACAGCAAAGGCGAAAATCGTTTCCTGAAAGTGGGGGAACGGAACATGCCCCTGTCCAAAAAGTGGGAGGGGGGGACGAAGCATCCCCCTATCCAAAAAGTGGTGGGACGGAGCACCACCCTTTCCAAAATGGTGAGATGTGTCCCCCCCGCCCCCCATATCCCCTGGAATGACGCAATTATAGACTTCCATGTGTACTTTGGTATATTTGCGTTAAGACCACATGGTTAAGTGTTACATTGATACAATAAAGAGAAATACTGGTAAAGATTATTTTTTATGCATTTAAATTTAAATTTTTCGAAGCAAAAAGTGGGGGGATAATTATATAGGCGTCCCCCTGTCTAAAAGGTCCCCCCACCCTTGGGATTTACGCTCATGACTGATGGGTTTTGTAAAGCTGGTAATAGCCCCATGCCAGATGGGAAATTTAGGCCCCCAATTCAAACCTCATTAAGTATGTTTATAATCAGTGCTAAATATCAGGGGGCGTAGACTCCCTCAAAATCGTAGGCCCATGCCAACTGACCCCTACGCCCCTCGTTTCTGGCCTGGTTTTGAACCACGGTCTTCAGCTTGAGATTCTGATGTCCACCACCAGACAATTTAATTTTTACTTGCTACATTCTCAAATGACAAAGGAACACAAATTCTACGTAAGCGAATTAACATTCTTATCAAGAAATCACGTATTATTAACGGTCAAGAAAGCGAAACCACGTTATTGTTGATAAACTAGATATAGTATTTTATGAAAACGAACGTTAACAATTACTTACCTTTTAAGCAATATCCCTTTTGAGTAGAAAATACAACATACAATAAATCATTACAACAGTAGATCACACGGTTCGATTTCCCCAAACTGGAAGTTGAATTTTCAAACTTTACCTACGAGTTGCAACTTTGCTTTAATTGGCTAACTCCAGCCGGTGTTTGTTTGGCGGACTGCACATAACGAAGCGGAAAGTAGTCCCTGACGCCGCGGCTCTAGGAGAAACAAGCTGTTGGCGGTTATCAATGAGAAAGTCATTTCCTTACATTAGTGGCTGCTCAGACTGTGTTCAGCCAATAAGAGTCTTTCCTGACGATCAGTGAATTACACCGCGTACATAGTGATAAACAACTTCATTCTGTTAGTGTTAAAAACATCCTCATCATTTGATGTGTAACTATACAATGAATAATATTAACATTCCGTATTAAGTGTAAAATCATTATGATGATCTACATAAGACGCTATCGTGCATAATACTGAAACACATAATGAAGTGTAAAAGGCAAGGGTGAGAATCCGTTCCTGAAAGGTGGGGGACAGAACATCCCCCTGTCCACAAAGTGGGGGGGGGGGCGGCGTGTCCGACGCCCGTCCCCCTGGGATTTACGCCCATGTTAAAATGTATTACCATGAAGTGACAGATAATTCTCCAACAAAATGAAGTATAAATAGTAATGATGAAGTTCCAAATACCTGTAATGCTGAAATACATAACGAAGTGTAAAACTCATTAATATGATGCGGCAATTATGATGAATAATATTAATACGATGAAGTGACAAATAACTACAATACATAACACAAAATGAACAGTTAAAACTATTACGATCAAGTGATAGATAACTTTAATACATAACACTGAACACACAGTGAACTATGAAAACATTACGATGAAGTTACAAATATCTATAATGCGTTACATTGAAACACTGTGAACTGTCAAAATCATTAAGATGGAATGACAAATAACGATAACACTGAAACACACAATGAAATGTTAAAATCATTAAGATGGAATGACAAATAACGATAACACTGAAACACAATGAAATGTTAAAATCATTAAGATGGAATCACAAATAACGATAACACTGAAACACACAATGAAATGTCAACATCATTAAGATGGAATGACAAATAACGATAACACTGAAACACACAATGAAATGTTAAAATCATTAAGATGGAATCACAAATAACGATAACACTGAAACGCACAATGAAATGTTAAAATCGTTAAGATGAAATGACAAATAACTATAATATATATAACAACGCTGAAACGCAGTGAACTGTCAAAAGATTGAGATTTGATCCCAGTACCTACCGGTCTTGGCCCACACTTTGACTATGTGTCAAAATTACCAAATGTTTGCTATCCAACAGCTGATGATTAATACATCAATCTTCTGTAGAGCTTTAGTTAAAACAAGAGCAAACAAAATGGTATGTTGGACAGTGGTAAGATGAAAAATCTGCCTTAAGCTCTTAAGATTTGTTTTCCCTAAGGAATTTATATGTCAAATTAAATATAAGCTCCATTAGGAAGCAGTATTTCTTTGTCAAAAGAGCACTATTTGCCCTCTTTTGGCGCCATTTTTATAGACACTAAGAAGCTAAAATAGGAGAAAGTAAGAAGATTATCTAAGTAGGTGGTTTATCAACAGAAGCGTTCTTCTCCAGAAAGTCATCTGTCATTTTGTTTTGGCCATATCGCTATTTGAGTGACACATGCGTCACATTTTAACTCCGTAGTTGATGAGAATCTCTGCTTTTAAGATTAGATGTACGTTAAAGTATAAGTTCAAAAAAAATCTTCTTTTATATTTAGAAAATAACGGCTTAACATAAATTCATTTCCAAAGAAGGAATTCATGAAGATTTCATTTGTCTCGGTGTAAGTAGGTCTCGTTATTATTTCTGTTTCCCCATGGATTTAAAGTTCATTCACAATTTGCATGGCAAACGCACTTCCTGCTTGAAGTTGCTCTCTGACAGGTTCCTGCTTGCGTTCTGGCATTCTGACGTCAGACCAGGCAATAGAAAACAAGAGCATGCGCCTAATATTTATATATTTCCGCATTGCTGATACTCAGATCATTTGAATATATCTAAAGGCTTTAGAAATTTCGAAACTCCAACATAATAATTTATGTTTACGTCATCTTGAATAGTAAAATAGTTTTGAGGGGCAACACAGTGTAACAAATCGTGCTACGTCTCAAGATTGCCAAAGGCAACCAAGCCGAGCCCGGCATTTGCTGGCCACACGTGACGTCACTTTAACAATGACGTCACTTTAACAATGACGTCGAACGTTTTGTTATTATTATTATTGAGCTGTTGTGCAGTAGCGGAACCAGGTGGTCAGGACCCCCTTTTATCGATTTTTTTTCTCGTATTACTAACTTCAAAAAGTGGTACGCCCATGGCCGTACCGTCTCCGCCGTCTTTGTTTAGCAATGTAAAATCTTAACAGTAACCGTATTATGTTGCCTGTTGGTTAATCTCAATTCGTTTATTAATTGCGTTCATAAATAGTTTTGAATCTAGGCTTTAGTGGACATTTTAAATCATTAGTTTTATGTGCATGTTTGCTCTGATACGCTTGCATGTAAAATCTTAACAATAACCGTATTATGTTGCCTGTTGGTTAATCTCAATTCGTTTATTAATTGAGTTCATAAATAGTTTTGAATCTAGGCTTTAGTGGACATTTTAAATCATTAGTTTTACGTGCATGTTTGCTCTGATACGCTTGCATGTATGTAATTGAAAAGTTATGTAACCCGTTTATATTGATCTCGAACGGAGAATAAAACAATAATTATAAAATTAATTTCATAAATTGTGTATGGCATACGCGCTCTTTTAATAATCTCTAGAAATAATACTTTTCCAAATTGTCTTTGTGAAGTTTTCCATCTGTTTGACCCTGTTTCATGAATCTCGTTCAAATGAACTGACATTCTCCCTAAATCCGAGTAAAGTTTATTTCTGACTTGTAAACTAGTAAGTCTGTGAATATAAACAGTACAAGGAATGGCTGAAAGGAGACTATTCCCATAACACGATAACCAAACTTCTGCCTCATATACTTGACCATGTTTATAACAGTTACAGTTTTTAACAAGTCATACGAGAGGACCACGGATGGGTGGTGATTGAGGGCGTTTACTCGTATAAACATTCCAAGCAAAGTCTTTAAAAAAGACTGTATTCATATATCCCGATAACCAAACTTTTGCCTCATATACTTGACCATGTTTATAACAGTTTCTGTGTTTAACAAGTCATACGAAAGGACCATCATACTGCACCCATTGGATGTGTGGTGACTGAGGGTGTTTACACGTACAAACAGTCCAAGCAGACTCTATTCCTATAACCAGATAGCCACACTCTTGCCCTATATACGAGGCCATGTTTATAATGGTTTCATTTTTAACAAATTGAGATGTTCATCTTAAAGTAAATCAGTATTTAAAAATGTCTAGAACTTTTAACTGAGATGCGTTAGTTATGGACAGAACACACACATACACAAACACATACACACACACACACTCTCTCTCTCTCTCTCTCTCTCTCTCTCTCTCTCTCTCTCTCTCTCTCTCTCAATCTCTCTCTCTCTCTCGCTTTCTCTATTTTCTCTCTCTTCTCTCTCTCGTTCTCTCTCTTCTCTATGCCTCTCTCACACACACTGTCTCTCTCTCCCCCCTTTCTCTCTCTCTCTTTCTCTCTCTCTCTCGCTCTCTGTTTTCTCTCTCTACTCTCTCTCTCTCTACTCTCTCTCTTTTTCTCTCTCTCTTCTCTATATCCCTCTCTCACACTCACTGTGTATCTCTCTCACCCTCTCTCTCTCTCTCTCTCTCTCTCTCTCTCTCTCTCTCTCTCTCTCTCTCTCTCTCTCTCTCTCTCTCTGGTTAAGTCGGTGAAATAGTCCTCTTGTAGAAGCACGTTAAAATGTATCTACAGCCACAATAGCATGCGATTTATATGAATCAAAGTACGTTGTTGTTCTTTTTTGTTTGAAATTATTTATTTATTTATGTTTTAATTTATTATTTATTTTATTACTTTTTTATCAGTAGTATTATATATTTTCAGATTGTTCACTATATAGCAATACAGTATAAATAGAATTTTGGATTTTGTTCAACTCCTCTAGAGCACATTGTTTTATTAATCATCGCCTATTGGGTGTTAAACATTTCGTAATTTTGACACAGTCAAAGTGAGCTAGCATCCAACGGGTTTTGAACCACTGTCGTCAGCTTGAAAGTCCGATAGTACACATAGATTTACTATCAACAGTTCTTTTGGGATTTCCCAAGCCTATTCACTATACAGCAGAATAGTATACATAAATTCACAATCGACCATTCCTCCTGGGGTTTCTCAAGTCTATTCACTATATAATCAATATGTTTATTATCAATAAAGACGCCGTGTGTATTGAGCACGTGGGTCTTAAAACAAGCCATTTGACAATAAAATACACGGATGTTAAACATACCGATTACCATTAACTCCGAGCTGTAGTCATTAAATGACGTTGAGAAATGTTTTTTTTTATGCCATGAATGAATGTGAAAGTGTCTTTCTTTTATTCTTTCAGTCTCTCTTTGAAGTCATCATTAATTATTATGTAAAAAAAGGGAAGTAAAGAAAGTAAATAAATAAAAGGATTTAACATAAATCTCGTGACTCATTCATACCATATTTTATGGTTAATCTTATGAGGTCATTTTAATATGTGTCGCGCCACTGGCTTAAATTATTTTATTTAAGAAATACGGTATATTTTTAAATGTTTATTGATGTAAAGTAAAGATTGTTTTATTTAACAACGCCTCTAAATCACATTGATTTTTATCTTATCATCGGCTATAGGACGTCAATCACATGGTAATCTGAGGAAACTCGCTTTCGCCACATCGGCTACTCTTTCCGATAAGCAGCAAGGGGTCTTTTATATGAACTGTCCCACAGACAGGACAGCACATACCACGGCATTTGATGAACCAGTTGTGCACCATAGGTTGGAACGGAAAATAGCCCAAACTGCAAATGGGTCCACTAAGAAGCATCGATCCGACGACCGACAGCTTCACAGGCGGACACCCTAATGTTTGAGCTATATCCCGATCCGTTTATTAAAGAAGCTACCTGATATGTCGAATCACCTACTAGCACCGTTTCTCGTACAATACCTGTTCATGATTTACGTTTTGTTCATCTCAGAGAACACTAATTACTTGGTACACTGCAATAGTCTGTACTCACGGTATGTAAAGTGCTGGTGGAGCCAGACAATGCAGTGGTTAAGCTATCGGATTCGCGGCTGGTTGGTACAGGGATCAAATCTCAGTCGAGGCATGGGATTTTAAATCTCAGTATCGGCTCTAACCCAGAGTAAGTGCTCCGCAAGGCTCAGTGGGTAGGTGTATACCATTTACATCGACCAGTGGTCCACAATTGATCTATCAAAGGCAGTGGTATAAAAGATCCCTTGCTGCTTATCGATAAGAGTAGCGGCATTATTGTGGCGGAAGCAGGTTTCATCTCTCCCACTAATGTGAATCTTTGTCTTGATAGACAGCACAGAAAGCCATGTTTCGTGTCTCCTATTAACACTACCCTCTGTCCTGGACAGACAGCAGATGAAGCTGAGTTGTGTGCACAGGACAGCGTGCTTGAATCTTAATTGGATATAAGCACGAAAATAAATACAACCAACCAACTAGTCTGTATTCATGGTATGTAAAGTGCAGGTTGAACCAGACGTTAATACTACGTGACTTTGCGATTACATGGTTCTGTCTTGTATGTAAAAAAAACTATTGTTAGAACCTTGTAATTGTACGGTTACGATTTCACTTAGCATCATAAAAGTGCGAAATCCTAGTAACTCACATTTTGTCAAATTTTAAGTTTTGGAAAGGAAAGAATTGTTTGTTTAACCACACACCCAACACATTGTTTATTCATAGGGTTTATTATAATTCAGATGTTTTGCAACACATGGTCTTCAGAGGAAATCTGCTACCTCCATAATTTAGGCTGAATTTTCTGTTTAACAGCAAGGGATATTTTATATGTATTTTCCCACAGACAGGATAGTACATACCACAGCCTTTGATAAACTGGTCGGTGTATGTGGCTTACACTTACCCATTGTGCTTCGCGGAACATTCACTCTGGATTGTTACCGGTATCGATATTAAAAATACCATGCTTCTATTGAGATTTGATCCCAGTACCTAAAAGATGTGAGTCCAACAGCTTAATTACTGAGCCAGTTTTAAGTTTTGGTACAATTATTGTCAGTAACACAAACTGGTTCATTAAAAATAAAAGTTATTCGTACTGGAAATAATAAACAATTTCAACGAAAGAAATTTTGGAAAGTTTAACTTTCGTTAAGATCAATACACCAGTAATCCACATTTTAATTGCATATAAATTACTTGATTTATATATTTACTGTAAAATTTAATTTGATTATAGTTAGTATCAAATTTATGTCCTTTGTCAAATATTTTTCCTTTGACTTTCGCTAAAGCTCGTGACAAAAGAAAACTATTTCACAAGGGATATAAATTTAATAATAAATGATAACGAGTTTGATATTCTATTTATTAACCCAGACAATTTTAATCGCTCTTTTTCAACACTTTTTCTACAGTCTGTTTACACTAATTAGAACATGGATTTTTGTCGATTACTTAAGTTTGCGTGAATCTAGGTGAAAAAGGACTGAGTTTTGGGAAAATGTTCTAGATTTTTTTCATTACTTTGTTAAATAATAATTTGAAATATTACACATTAAACACAGTGTAAATTTCGAAAATATTACACAAAGTAAACAAATAATGGCAGACGAGATCATTACAATATGGGATAACTCTATCCATTTTAACATTCAGAACATCTCAGGCATTTCCGGTAATATTCGTATCTGATTCGTTGTTTTTGCTTTAATAAATACATATTTGCAAATTGATAAATATATTTATAAAATAATAACTGCGTACCATAAAAATACATTATACAAATATGGATTTGTCTGACGTCTGCAGAAAATGAAAGATGGCGAAAAAATATTCTTCTCTACGAGATTCGAAAAATATGTTTTTGATTGTCGTTCAAACAATACAGGACTAATGCATATAGCAATATAGACCAAAAATAGAATATATATATTTATTTTTTTTCGAAAAATATCAATATTAATGAGGTAAGTTATAGATTTTGTTTTTTTATTTGTCAATATCCGTGTTCTAAGTAGCGTAAACAGAATATGGTTTTTATGACGTCATTTGAACTTTATTGGTCGTAACGGACAGAGCGACCCAATGAAAACAGAGAAAACATGAAAAATATTTCTCAGTAATGAGTGCCCACTGGGGTAATAATTTTGTATATGTCACGTGGGAATGAAAATATCATTTCAGTAAATGTTATCTAGCGTACTTATTTTTATGGGCATTTTTACCCGTTAACTCAATCAGAAAAACCTCGTTTTCTAAAAATAAACTGAAAGAATGTTGTTTACCGGTTTCTTGCACGCAAGTATCTTCAAATGATTTACACTGATTCATAATATAAGTACGTGTAATATCAAAGCTTTGATGAACACGTGTTAGGATTTGCAGAAATGTATGGTTTTAAATATTTGTTGACAGCTCTATTCAGGCCCGTAAGCAGGATTTTATATACGGGGTGCGTTTGTGAAGGCCCGAAGCGGATATCCATGTTTTATTTTCGTTTTTAACGTTATTCTAGTAAATTAGCGTCAATCCAAATTTGCATTTACGGACCTCGACAGATTTAGGGGTGGGTGCGGGCACACCCGTCGCACCCCCCCCCCCCACCCCCACCCCGCTTACGAGCCTGCTATTACTGTTACATCCAAGGCTATAGTAAGCACTGGCCTCTTTGTTGTAAAGGGTATACCAAAGAGTAACCTGTGTCACTGTTCCGCTTCGAGTTGAGTGTTTTATTATTATTATTATTGTTATTATTATTATTATTAAAGCAATATGTTTTTTATTGTGACTGAGGCGGAGCGAGATGTAACACCATGGGTAGCGTGTCGGCCTGTGAAGCTATCGGTCCTCGGAACGATCCTTTTAAGTGGACCCATTTGCAGTTTGGGCTATTTTCCGTTCCTACTAGTAGTCCACAACTGTTTCATTAAAGGCAGCGTTAGGTGTTGTCCTGTCTGTGAGACTGCATATAAAAGACCCCTTGCTGCTTATTGAAAAGAGTAGCCTTTGTGGCAGAATGGGTTTCCTCTAAAAGAAAATGTCAGAATGACAATATGATTGATGTCAAATAGCTGGTGATAAGATAAAAATCAATGTGTTCTAGAGACGTCGTTAAATAGAACACACTACATTGTGACAGAAGCACTATAGATGCGTGTAGTGTTTTATTCCTATACACTAGTGGTTCTCAGGTCACAGCCCTAGCGCCCCCTCCTTCACTTTACAGACAACATACTTTTTACTATATTTGTCTGACACTAATAGCTGCTGAAAAACATGTTCTTGGGTGTCGTTAAACAAGCAATTCTTTCCTTTCCTATACATCCTTTCTCGCACCTCCACACTCTTGTAAGTGCATATGTACTAACCAAAACATCTGTTTTAATATATATTCCACATTCCACTGTAGCAGCATTTAAGTAAATTGTAGAGCCATTTGATGTACTGTTCTGATACTCTTCGTGTGTGTGCATGAATACTTCAGTGATTTAAGCACTTAAAACAGTTTGCTCTTGCCCAGTTCCAACTTCCCACAGAGTCTGTACCGAAAGTCGTTATATATACATGTAAACTGTTCTAGATGTTGGAAATGTAAGTAATATATTGGGAAAAGTAAAGTTTGTTTTATTTAACGATGCCTCTAGAGCACATTGATTTTTATCTTATCATCGGCTATTGGACGTCAATAGTATGGTCATTCTGACATATTTATTTAGAGGAAACCCGCTGCCGTCACATATGTTATTCTTTTTCGATAAGCAGCAAGCATTACCCACAGACAAGACATCACGTACCTCGGCCTTTTATGAACCAGTTGTGGTCCACCGGATGGAACGGAAAATAGCTCAAACTGCAAATGGGTCCAGTGAGAAGGGTCGATCCGACGACCGATCGCTTCTCAGGCGAACACGCTACTGTTTGAACTACATCCCGATCCCTGTTGGGAAATTGAGGCATCAAGTTTATCTATTCGGCTCCAACTCAGAGTGAGTGCACTGAAACAGGCTCATTGAGTAGGTGTAATCCCCTTACACCGAACAGTGGTCCACAACTGGTTTATCAAAGGCCGTGGCATGTGCTGTCCTGTCTGTGGGAAAGCGTATATAAAATATCCCTTGCTGCTAATCGGAAAGAGAAGAATATGTGGCGGTAGCTGGTTTCCTCTAAAGACCAGGAGTCACAGAATACCACATGTCGGACACCTAATAGCCGCTGAATAAACAATGTGCTGGAGTGTCGTTAAACAAACATTCCTTTCCTTGCAAGTTTATCTATCTCTACAGTCCATTACAATTACCATATTTAACCGAATAACAGCTTATTAAATAACGTGCCTGGATCTTGTTAAACAAACATCGCTTTTCACAGTTCATTTGTCAGAAAGTCACGGTTTTGACATCAGACTGACTTGAGCAACTCTGTTAACGTGTGTTCATCTGTTCATTAATTCAGATATATCCTACTATTTGTTCCTTGTCTCTTCTTTCAGAATTAATATTATTGATTGAACTTTGATGGGAAGCAACATTGTTTCAGGGCCCGACGACTGCACTTGATAGTGGGGGGGGGGGAGGGCGCTACTGAAAAGTAAGTGATTTAAGGACAGCAGCGTTCCTGCAAGAACACCCTCATTCTTTGAAAACTCTTCGGATTTCGCTCACTTTATTCTGTCACGGAGCCTGAAAATATTTTTAATCTGCAAAAACAAATTTTAAGTGATTTTTGGTATTAGTTGTCCCCTAAAAAGTGGTGAGGGGGCCATGAAGGCGCGGATGCAGGATTTATGGATAGGTGGGTGAATAGGACTGGGGGGAAATGGTTAATTTTCACGTCCTACCACTCGGAATACATTTGTTAAAAAAAAGAAAGAAAAGGGGTCCTAACCCCCTCAGCATCCGCTACTGCCATGTCCCCCGCCCCCCTACTCGGCGGTGGCTGTGTTTCCTTTCGTTTATTTCAAATTTTGTCTATAAAACTACTGAGGCATTACATGTTTATGTGCAAGGCGGGACACTGGGAACGAATCGTACGTAGGAGTCCTGGAAGTTCTTCACATGTTGTTGATGATCGACCTTGGAAGTACGGCTTACTTCCCTTTGAAAATCATGACAGAACCCACGGGGGGCGTTCTTAAAAGCATTTAGATCTTTCTATGAAAGACGTTAATTTGCTTTTCTGATCTGACCCTGAGGACGATAAAAGAATAACATATTAACTGCATTAAATATTATCTATTAACTATGATGCTGAAGTGCCGATCAGTTTGCGTCTATGTAGTCTCTCATGTCTGTCTGTCTGTCTGTCGATTGGTCTGTCTCTCTCTTTCTCTCTCTCTCTCTCTCTTTCTCTCACAAAAACACTCTTTCTCTCTCTAGCTATCACTTTCCTCTAATATTCTAGCTTTTGTCTTTACTTCCTTCTCCTCCCTCCTCTCTCTGTCCTCTCTCTGTCCTCTCTCTCTCTCTCTCTCTTTCTCTCTCTCTCTCTCTCTCTCTCTCTCTCTCTCTCTCTCTCTTTCTTCTTTCCCTCTCTCTATATATCTCTTCTCTGTTTCTCTCTCTCGCAATATCTCCCAAGCCTTCCTTCTCCTTCACTTCCTCTTCCTCCCTCCCTTTCGCCCACC